>JADRCD010127092.1:8704-21316 GCA_019843815.1 Montemys delectorum | reverse complement strand
ACCCACACCACTCACACCCACACCACTCACACTCACTGCACTCACACCCACACCACTCACACCCACACCACTCACAACCACACCACTCATACCCACACCACTCACGCCCACACCATTCACACCCACACCACTCACACCACTACATTCACACTCACTGCACTCACACTCACAGGGCAGGGGCTCCACAGCCCGAGTAGAGTGAGAGGAGAGGCAGATTGTAGGTCTGCTGCTCTGAAACCATCCACACCTCCCTGACCCATGGGCTGTCACCACATGGACTAGCATGCCCCAGGCCCTAAACTTCCAATCTCAGGCTGACTGTCCTTAACCCTGCAAACCTCTCCTGCACTCCTGGATGCTCCCCACAACTTTCCATGACCTTTACCAAGGCTCAGCTGTAACAGAAGAGTCATGTTGCCTTCAGGGGCCCCCAACCTTGATCCATTTGAAAAATATATAGAGGTTTTGCTAATGAGCAGCTGGCCCCACTGTCCACTGACATTCCCATTCCACTCAAGGAGTGTCTACTTCCTCCTACTTTAGTAGTGCTGGCCCTGGACCTGTCCACAGCCCCCCACCCTGCCCACAGGCTGGGCCTTGGAAGCCCAGATGCCTGAAGGACAAATGCCTCACATTCATGGAGTCACATTGGAACAAAGTCTATTCAGCTGGCCTTGGACACTCTGTAACCTTCACTTCTGGTTTCTGCTTAGAGGCCTGAACCATTGGCCAACCCTACCCTGAGCATGTGCTGGTGACTACAGGAAGGGACCAATGGGCAGTTATGCCAGCTTCCCAGGAGACTCTGGAGTTCCATAGGTGTAGACACAAGAGTAGCTCACAACAGAGACTTGGAGCCAAGGCCAAGAGTGTTGCAGAGACCCACACGGAAGATGAGCTGGTGAGGAACAAAGAAGAGCCATTAGCCCACAGCCTCGTTCCTGGTAGTCAGAATCTGCCTCTGTATGCAGGTTGGGGCTTTGTGCAGACAAAAGGTTCAGGGACTTGATCACATGCCCCTGAAAGTCAACTGCTCCACATAGCACTTGAGGCCCCAAGATTAGTGTTCCATCTTCAACCTGATTTTGAGGCCTGAAACATTCAGCAATGGTCCCAAGGTAGTGCTCTTTTTGAAAGAAAGAATTAATAGGACAAATGCTGTCTGTCTGAGGATAAATAAAGGCAAGATTAAACACCACCAATCCCCAGCCTCTAAAATGTGGGCAAATTGGCACCAGACTCAGAGTGCCCATGTCTTCTGTTTTGCTGGGCTTGGGATCAAATGCAGGACTACACGTGTGCTGAGCAAGTAGTGTCACTGAGCTACTTGCCAAGCCTGACAGCAGCCTTATGGTTGCAAGTAGATCCTAAACAATGGCTTACTTTATTGTCCTGTCCTGGGCTGCCTGCTGGCTCTAGTCCATCACCCCCTCATAGGACAAGAACATCCAGCTTCCTCCTGATGTGGCCAATGTAGTTTCTTTCTAGAAAGTTTTAAAGGTGCCTTTCCCCCAGAGCTTGTTGCTAGATGCACAGATGACATTAAGGTTTTGAAACCGAAGCTGTATGGTTTGGAGGCTGGTTCTTTTGTGTCTCCAATACCATGTTGTGGCTTAGGGGCAGTTGACACTGATGGTCACGTGTCAGGGGAGTCTATTGGCTGTAGACAACTAGCTTTACCTTAGGCTGAACCTGCCATAGGGCCAGCAAGACACTCTGCACGAGAGAACTGTTAACAGAGATCCAGCCTATGGTCAGGGACCACAGGGACTGTGAGCGATGGCTTTCTTTGGCCAGTCCCATAGACAAATATAGTAAGGAGACTCTGGGATTCTGCCTGGGCCCCTTCTTATGCCCGCACCTTGCCTCCATTGCACCCTCTTGGGAAGAGGCATGGGAAGAGCCGGGTCTCTAATATTCCTCTCTATTCCCTAACGATCATGACCACAGTCTGCAGCTCTGCACAGCCTGGCAGCCAGAGAAACTTGACATAGTTCCCCATGCCTCTCCACAGGCCCAGAGGATAGACAGAAATAGGAATTTTTAGGGGACCCACGTGGCTCCCCAGGGTCAGCCAATGGTCTTGGCTCCTTCTTGTCTGTGAAGACACAGGGCACAGGTCTTGACCTCCATGCATCCCTAGCTGCTGCACACACTCTGAGGAGGAGCTGAGCTGGCCACTGCTGCCCCTGGCAGTATCGAAGACCACAATCCCTAGACCTAGGCATCCTGGGGGACAACTGAGCACAAGACCCCTGCTTGCTCCCTGAGGACTAGAAGACCCAGCTGGATTCTCAATGCTATATTGCCAAAGAAAATGAAGAACAGCTGTAACAGCAGGATATGCTCCCGTGGGAGGAGCAGACAGGCATATCCAGGCCCAGAGAAGGATGTACTGTGGTGTGCTGAGCCTGTCTCTTCTTCACAGGCATACTTAGCCATGCTATCCAGCACATACCTAGCTTTCAGTCTGGAGTGCCTTGGTCCCACAGGAGCCCTGTGGTGGTGAAGACACTGACAAAGCCAAGGAACTAGGCCCTGTCAAGTACCTGTCCACATTGGATTCCTGTTGGGAGCCAGCTCTATAGGCAGCTGTGTAAAAATGAGGACATGGACTACTTTCTTCCTTGGGAGCCCCTGTGAAACCCAGGACCAGGTGACATGCTTGAGGCTAGGCAAGAACATAGAAGAGCAGAGTGTCCTCACCTGAGCTTGAGGAATAGGGACTCCAGTGAGGGGAGGGACTACCTCTGGCTCATTCTCTTCAGGGACATATGTGGTGAGGAGAAGCTAAGGTGGGGCAGGCTGGACACATCCCAATGGTAGCCTTCCAACATAATAATCACTGTCTACATTTGTGTTTATGAATGTGGGGTGTGTGTGTGTGTGTGTGTGTGTGTGTGTGTGTCTGTGTGTGTGCCTGTATATACACCTGTATGTGTGTCTGTGTAGGTGGGGCATGTCCTGACACCTGTCCTGTGCCATGCACAGCCCCCACAGTTGGTACAGACCCCACTTACCACCAGGGTTTTTTTTTCCCAAAGGTTTTCTAATGGAATATAGTATGCCTCTCAGTCAGGGCAGGTTAACCTCATTTTGTACCAATGGGGAACACTGATCTTTTGGGATTGCAGCTTGAGCCAGCCTTGGGGACGTTCCTCCTCCTATAGTTCCCAGTCTGTTCTCTATCACACTGTCCAGGGATTGGAACTCTCAACTCAATCAGTGCCCCTGTGTGAGTCCTTGCACTAGCTGACAGCCTGGCTGGCTATTGCAATTCCACCTGTTCTGGCTGAGCTCAGTAGAACAGAGAAGAAGGCCTAGATGAGAAGGTGCTGCCCCACCCACACAGACAGACTTCAGCTCCACTCTGACAAGTGTTAGAAGGGGGTCTAGATGTGGCACTCATAACAATGGGTTCAATATTGGGCACAACTACTAAGAATCTGTGACAAGCCGTGACATGGAAGTCTCCTCTTGTCCAAGTGAAGGGGCATCAAGTACTTCTTTGGACCTTAGGCAGTAAAGGAATGCTGAGGGCTCCATGGGTAGTTCACCCATCCTATACCTGCCCAGAGCCCAGGAACTGCACCTGCTTAATGGTACTGGACTTCCTTGACTAAGGTGAGGAAAGGAAATTCTCAAGAGCCCTATACCACTGCCCCGGCAACACTGTCATGCAGGTGGAGGCAGCCTCCACAGCCTGAGCAAAGGAGTAAGGGCTCGTTCCCATTGCATCCAGTGGTGTCTTGTTTGCATAGCTAGTGACAGGGTCTTGTGTGGAACTGAGACATACTGAAAGGGAGGTCTTTGTGTTGGTTATATTTTTTAGAAGCAAACATGGGAAGAGGAACTACAGAGTTGCAATCTAGGATATCTTGCTGTAGCCTGCTCTGGGTCCTTGGAGCCTATGCTTTGCAGTCATAGGGCTCCCTCTGTTGCCCAAGTCCCACCATAACACCTTCTCTAGCAGATAAGACAGGAACCCATGCTGCTTCAGGACTAACTCTTGTTTCTCTCAGACACTTATGTTCCTGAGAATCCCAGGAGCTTAGAGCCAGGGACAGGAAGAATAGGGCCTGCCCCATGCCCTAGGCTGATGTCAGAGCATCTGTCCATATCCTGCAAGTGGGCAGGCCAAGGAGACTGATATAGTGGGCAGAAGGGTTGAGGGCCAAGAACTGCCTTGCCCAGACATGGATAAGGTCTCCTGCTGCTGGAATGCTACCTACCAAGCCACCTTCAAGACTGCCTGGTACAGACAGAGCTTCTGTATGACTCTTCCCTATATCACAGTGTCCTGCAGGGGTGGGCCTTCACCAGGCCAGTACATGGGATTTCTTGCCATGAGAGAAGTTAACCTCTTGAAGAACCAGCAGCTCCAACAGTGTGCAGCCTCAGGTGTCACTGTGTGAGCTAGTCATGAGCTGTCTGGATGACTGGTCGTCCTCTGCCTCCCCAGCCTGCAGAGAGATACAACAGTGTGATGTTAGTCCTCCCCATGTTCATGTCTGCAATGTTCCTACAGTCCGAGAGCCCAGCTCTACTTGTGGCATAGGCAATCTGTCCTGGGCCTGATAGGCCATCCTGTTGGTATGCTTTGTCTTAGCTCCCACAACACACTTCTCTCTTGGTTGCCTCATGCTTTTTCCTCCAACCATCCCAGCATGCATCAGCCCCGTATCCCACCCTACTTTAGGATCCCTGATACTTTAGGGTTTTCCCAGGCTGGGCTGTGGGCTCTTGTGCAGCTCTGAAGCATCCTAGACGATCAAGGCAGCCTCCATGCCATGGCATATGATCTCTTTGGGTCCCCACTGGACTGAGGGATGCTGTCCTGACCAGGATTCTCTCCCCATTGTTGCCCTTTCGCACTTATCTGTCAGAGTGGCCCTGGATGTGGTCACCACACACTACCCTGGAAACACCTGAGAGTTCAAGGATGACCACCTTTCACTTAAGCAAACTTGTCCACAGACTGTGTGCATCCCATCAGCTGAGAATAGCCTCCACATTGCAGTGATGTTCAAATGCTTTTCAGCCATGACAGATTTTGGATCTGCCTTGGGGACCCTACACATACCACAAGTAGGAGAGCTTGCTTCCCAAGAACCTGGCTGCACCTCCAGGGCTGCCCTGCCTGTAGAGGATTCTCTAGGACCCCGAGGACCAATTTTGGAAATCTTAGGTGGATAAGGTGCGGGAGCCACAAGGGCTGTATGGAGTCCTTACCAGGGATGTGACCTCCAGCCCCGAATCCTGATTAGCAGGACCCACAGTCCTGCGAAGGTCTCTGGGTGGCTGCTGAAAAGAGGTGAAGGACGATATGGAGAATGAAGAGGAGACAAGTAAGCAGGGCCAAGACAGGAGCACTGCTCATACACACTGCTGTGGGCCATCCTATCCTGAGCCCTTTCCTGCCACAAGTCTGAAGTAGGAACCAAATACCCCTCCTCATAGGACTGTCTGAGGTGAGGCCAGCTGGGGATCTGAACTGTCAGCAAGAAAGACAGTTGTCTGTGACATAACCAGAGCAAAGGGTCCCAGATGAGCCTATCTCACAAGTGAGGCCATCTCCTCCCCAGAGTGGCTCCAGTCACAGTTAGGAGAGGCAGAGGTTGCCCACTCATGAAAGCTGAGCTCTCATCTACTCCTGCAGACCCAGGAATGGTGTCTTCTCTATGCCCATTTATACAGAGTCCAGGGAGCAGCTAGCGGTCACACTCATGTGATTTCATGGTCTGGCCAATATGCTATACTGAAGCCCATAATGTCTGGATTCAACATCAGTGGCCAAGGCCAGCTCTTTTTTGCCTGGACAAGACTCTAAGGTCACACACAGTGTTAGTGACACATTGCTTGCCGTTGAGTGGCCTTCAGTGTAGCCCTGAGTGGTCATTCCAACCTGAGCCCAGGGATTCAGATTGGCATTGGCCAGGTCAGGCTCTTTGCTACCTGGTCCTACAGCTCACCTCCATTGTAGTTCCATGTGTCCCGGCTACTGCAGCTACTCCAGGAACTACTAGATGTCTTCCCACAGAACCTCACAGTCCCTCTGGGCTCATTCACAGACACCTCACACTCTCCCTGCTGGGAGTTAGACTTAATGCCTGCTGTGTGTGAGCTTCCATGACATTTGGAGCAGAGTGAGAGGCAATGGAGATGTTGTCTGCTGCTCTTACTGTCCTCATTGACCAGGGAATTCCTGCTGCTTGATTCCAGGTCCAGGTCCAGCTCCAGTTCCAGCAGGTCACTGATATAGGATTCCCGGTAGCTCTTCTTCTCTGTGTGAAAAGGAACACAAGAGCTAGTGTTGGAGGAGCATGAAGCACCCCTGCATTCCTGGACACAGTGGTGGTCAGGGTCCAGACAACCTAGAGATACTTCAGACCATAGGTACCTAGAGCAACGAATCACTCTTGGAGAATGAGCTCTGCATTCCCATAACATCTAGGCAACCATGAATGGATTTTGTCCCCATCAGCCTCCTAGCATCCCCTTGTAATGGTTCTTTAGGCTGTGACACCTTGTCTCTTAGCCACAGAGCCATCCTGAGCAGCCCTGGTGTCCTGTCACCCAGGACAGGACCAGGTGAAATCAGAGCCCATCAGTTGCTTCTGAGGATGTATGGTTGTGGGATATGCACCTGGCATCCTTGAGGGTCTGCCTTGTAACATGGGCACATAGTTCTTGCTCATGCCTCACAAATATGTTCAGGAATACTCCTCTCTCTCTCTCTCTCTCTCTCTCTCTCTCTCTCTCTCTCTCTCTTTCTCACACACACACACACACACTCACAAACACATTCATGAACACACACACACACTGACTCGTGCACGCACACATGCATACACTATGTGCACACACATACTCATAGACACAGACATGCACACATGTGCCCACACCCACACATGCACACACACACATGCATGTACACATACATGCACAGACACAGGCACACACTTCTGCCAGTGCACTGTGGCTTCAGTGTGCAGCAATTCAGGACCTCTCTCAGTGGAGACTTTTAAAAGTAGAGAGAACAATGGGGTGTTCAGGCACCACCAAGGCTCTTCCCCTTCCAGGTTGCATCTCTGGCTCATCGAAGGGCTAAGGATGTAAGGGGAAAAGACACTGTAAAATCATGGGCATCTTGGAGTGAAGGAAAGATCACTCCCACCTTTCATCCTAACCCCTGTAGGGAGAGACAGGAGATGACGACCACTAGCAGTGATGATTTCCAACAGAAGGTGTGGCCTGGATACCCAGCCCAAGCCAGAGAGCCAACCCAATGGGCGGGTCTCAAGGGTTGATATGCTATATCCTCAGAACCTAGAGAGGGTGTGTGTGGCCACCAGCTAGGTGCCCAGTCCCAGGTGGATCTAATACCCACTTTCTGCATCCTCCAGCTGCTGTAGCCACTGCAGCACAGGCTGCAAGCTGAGGTGGAGCTGGTGGGTGGTACGAAGCAGTTGCAGCAGGTAACGGGAGCGCCAGGCATGGCCCGTGTAGAACAGCAGCTTCTGTGTTGCCAACAGCCCTTCTGGCTGGATTTCCAGCTTCTTTCCCTGGACAGACAGGAAAGACAATTTGATTTTACAGTCCAGAAACTGTCCCAGAAGCAGGGGAGAAATACCTTAATGTCAATCATAAGCCCTGGCCCATACTTCCAGTTTAGAGAGCTTCTGTCCCTGTGGAAACAGGTCTCTGGTCACTGTGAGTTCCATCTGTCTCCAGCCTTAAGGCATAAGAAACCTGGGGCAGCCCTCCTATGTAGGACCCCCCCCCCACCTGTGACTGTACATAAGTCTTGCATGCAGGATTCACAGTGAACCCTAATGAGTGTCAGGAGCCAGTCTGCTGTCCATCAATCCTTACTGTCATATCTTAGCAAACATGGAAGGGGGACAGAGGTTCACAGGTGTATCTCTAAGGTACCATGTCTTTTCCTTTGTTTGCTGAGTGACACATTGGTGGCAGCCAGAGTTGTACATCTCTCAGAGAGTTCAATACCACTATGCTATGCCACCATACTTGCATGTGGGGAACTGAGAGATGCCTGGGGGTGTGGAGAAGCCACAGGGACCTATGGATGGCATTGGTGAGGATGAGGTTGCTGGATCCAGGGTTTTTAGGTCCCCTGTGCTTTATGGATGCCTTGTCCCTTCAGACACCCACCCGAAATGTCACCTTCAAAATACGTGACCAGGGGAAGTTGCAGAACAGCTGTGGAGTATAGTCTACCTCCTGAAAGAAGAGGTAAGGTGAAATGTGGGAATCAGAGCATGGGGCGGGATCTGTGGCAGCAGAAGAAGGGAGAAAAAGAGGAGTCCTTACTTGATAGATGGTTACTCCCTTCAGAGTGAGTCCCAGGAGAACAGTAGGGTGATCCTCCTTCTTTTCCTAAAAGAACACAAGTCAGAGGTTTAGGCTTTGGCCCTGGAGCAAGTGAAGGAGTTCTCTCTAACAGGCAAGAGTCTCCACAAACCAAGAGCTCTGTCTAAACCTCTCTTGTTATCCTAATCTGCCCAGGGCACATGTGTATGTAGCATGCTTTTGTATATATTTGATCTCTGTTTGCCTTGTAGACCAAAGTTCCACACTTACTGTGCCCTGTGGGAGGCTGTCACCCAGGAACAGAGGCCATGCAGTGCTTAGGCATTGAATGTGAGACAGCCAGAGAGGCCAGACATACCAGTCCAATCAATGCTAGACCCAAACCAGTTACAGCAGAGGCTGAGCAAAGTTTTAACAGAACTCAGACACCAGAGAAGCTCAGCATGCCACCTCCACGACAGCCACCAACTCATCACATCCCAACCAGGCCCTAAGGACTGTCCTGCCTACTCTTGCCTGGAGTCTTCGTCACTTTGTCAGCCCTGGGCAATAGAACCACCCTTGTCCTGGGTTCTTCCCATGCCCACCATCTTGGGGTTGACCTGGTACAGCCTGAAGAAGTGGACAGGAACATCTTCAAGTTGGCAAGCATCCCTGATGAAGCATAGTATTGCCTCCTTTGAAGTCAGACCCTGCTGTTCATGGTGCATGGTAGGCACATACCTTAGGATGTAGTCAACTCCTCTCTTGTTGATAATCTAAGGACAGAGTCACCAGCTAGCTCAGACCCCACCCTGCCCTTTCTCTGTACTGATTCCCCTCCCCCTGACCTTTGCAGTCAGAATCAACCCCCTACCTAGAGCCTAGGTCCTGCAGAGTGAGTTAGGCTATGTGCTTTAGCCTCAGACTCAAAGGTGAGAATGTGATGCTTATAAATCTTTGGCTCCACCCCCTCTCATGTTGCCCAGGTGCCCACAAGGACCACAGAAGCAGCCCTCCTTAGAGGTCTATGGAGCTCATTTCTGCCACACAGCCACTGTTCATGGAAAATCTTTCTAGTGAGGGACTGTGTGAATGTGGACTGAGGGAAGCTTTGAGAAAAGCTGCCTGGCCTCCAGCCTGGCACTGAAGAGATCTCTGCAAGGCCTATGTGTGAGGCCTAAGGCCCAGAGGGCAGTAAAGAACATGGGGTTGGGGACCAGTTGGGGAAAACATGGATGAGGCCCACAGTCCCCCGAATCCTTTGCTTCACATGTCAGTCAAGCTAGGCTTCTGCAAGGAGAACTAGCTGTCACTCACCATCTCCCTTTCCAGGATACAGGTAAGGAAAAAGTCACAGAGAACCTAAGGTACCTGAGTTTGTTCTTCCTTACAAAGGCTGGGTGGATAACACTCTGCAGCTGAGTGGGTCAAGGTACTCAGAGATGTGAAGCCATCTGGGCTTATGCAGGAGCCAAACGCATGGCCTACTCTGGCCATAGCTCCGACACAACACTGCCAGCCTTTGCAGTACTGGGGTTGGGGTTGGTGAGCACCCTTGGACTTGAGTCCATCTGTCTCCATGCCCTTGTCCCTCCCTAGCTCCTCATGCTCCCCTTATTCATGGATTCCAGTGAGCAGACATCAGATACCCCCAACCCCGGACAAACACACAACAAAGGAGGCACATAGCCTTACCCATTGTGGGAAATAGGCGTGTGGCTCGAAGTACCTGCCCAGATGGACCAACTCCTGGTAGTTTCCCAGGTCAGCCTGTAACCCATAGGCAGCCAGCAGAAAGTAGGCCTCCTCTCTGTGCATGCACCTGGACCTCAGTACCTGTTCCTTCAGGTGGCAGTAGTACAGGTGGCAGGCTGTCTTGTCCCTGGAAAGCAGCAGGGCAGAGGGTCAGGAAGAGTGACTCCCCCACAGCATCTAGCTCTGCACCCTCGTCCTTCCTAGGCCTGGTCCACAGAGCATGTTTTCTGAGCACTATTGGGGGCCACTCCCTAGTCTGTTCATACCCATGGCATCTCCTGTTCCAGGGTCCTTAGTGACACATGGATGAAGTCAGGGGCTTTAAGCAACACAATGGCTGTCCCTGTGGGTGTCGTCCTCTAGCAGCTGAGATCCCAGGAACAAGTGGCATCATTTGAGAGAGCTCCTGAATAAGGGAACTTGGGAGTCTCAGGCACAGGGCCAAACCCATGCCACAGATTGTTTCCCAGTCAGCCTGTCTACCTATCCAATGTCATTCGCTAGACCAAAGCAGTGCACCCTCCTGAGAAGCTCTTCTAGAACTTTTAGTATAGCCACCTGACTGGCCACAGGTTTAGGAAACCATTTCCACCAGCCTACATCTGGTTTTCCCTGCTATGTCTCTAGAAATTTCCACATAAGCACACATCCTCACTCCCCAGAACCTTCTTCACTTATTCCCAGAAGCCCTCATTCTCTAGAGCCTTCTTTAGTCACATGACTCCAGTACATTCCATACCCTCATCCACATTTTCAGGACATCAGCACCAGATTGGCACTTGCCAAAGGACATCCTAAGGGCACTGACAGCCCTGTGACACCTCCATAGAGCTCTGCTTGGAGAGCATCCAGTTCTTTGATGGTCCCTAAAGAGTTCATGTGTGTCAGTCTCCATGGCAGCCCACCAATGGTAGCAGATCTACTTCTTGGAGAGCAATCGATCTGTTCAACCTTCCCAGGACCCTCTCTGCCCAAGCAGACTTAATGACTTAGCACACCCAGAAGGAAGCACAGTTCTAGTTTAAAGCTGAACTCCAAGGCTCACTTACAGCCACCAGGTATAGATACCTGCCTGGGTTTAAAAAGATCACAGCCTTATAATGTGACCTTTCTTTTTCAGGGCACATTGGAAGGCATTTAACCCTCAGCTTCTTTGATATGATTGTCGTTACCTTATTGCCTTCCCATTTTCCACATAGAACTGCACTCTGAAGAAGGCGATAAAGGGTGCCCTGGTTCTCTTTTCCCCCTGTCAGGTAGAAGAGTGACAAAAAAGGCAAGAACATGGAGATGAGCCCTCATGAGGCATGTAGAGGTGGGCAGCTTCTGCAGGCCTGCCTGGGGACATCCCACACTCAGGCCTCAGTGGTTGTGTATGATTTTTGTAAAATAATACAAAATAATTATATTATTTTATCTCAGTTTTCTTCAAAGGGGAAAACTCAAGTGGAATATTGTCAGTTTTAAAATATCAAATTTTGAAGTCATCAAGTAGAGGACATGGGGGTGATGACCCACCCACCTTCACTCTTAGGCCTTTGGGGCAGTATGAGTATGCCAGAGGGACAACCTGACAAACAGGTGACCAGTGACAAAGGGTGAGACTGACCCAGAACCTGCTGGTCCAAAACCAAGAGAACTATTGTGGTAGTGACAGCAATGGCTGTCAGGATCTTTCCTCAGGCCCATACTCACTCTGTGTATGTCTGTCTTCCAGTCCTTTGAAAAGTACTTGCTGAGCTTTTGCTTCAAGTCTAGGAACACATACTCATTGTCTGGAAAAGGGAGACCCAGGTGAGAGAAGATCTCTCATTGTTCTAAGAGCTCAGCCAGTGGAAGTCCATCTGATGATGTAGAGCTCTGCATCAGCTGCTCTGTAGGCTGCCTCTACAGAGGTTGAGCACACAGACAAGCACATACACACACACACACACGCACATGCACACGCACACGCACACGCACACACACACACACACATATACACACTCTGCAGGTAAGACATGGACGGTCATTTCAGACTGTTGCTGTGTCTATCATCTTCCCAGTGTAGAGCCACCACAGTCTGCTTTTCATTGTGGGGATAGCATGCTGACAGTGTCTGCGGACAGAACCTGCAGGCTTTAGCCCTAGACTAATCTTGTATGCAGGGCTTCCTGTAACCTGTCACCAAACTGACCACTGTCCATGACACACTCAACCCTGGCTAGCAGGGCTGCCAGGCCAGGTGTACCTTGGCACAGAGCAAAGGCCTACTGACTGGGTAAAGTGGCCCGATCTCTTCCATTCTCCTCAGCCTCCATACCTAGTGAAAAGGGAAACCCAGCTCTCAAGGCCAGCTCCAAGTAGATGGAGAAGCAGACATGAGACTGACCTCAGAAATCCCAAGTGCTACAAACAAAGGGCCAGGTAGTAGGGTGATAGCTCTCCATCTTTCTCCTGCTTACTCCAAAATTGTAGGGCAAGCTCACACCTTGCTTTGTGTTTGTGTGCATGCCGAGAGAGAGAGAGAGAGAGAGAGAGAGAGAGAGAGAGAGAGAGAGA
>JADRCD010127090.1:0-13248 GCA_019843815.1 Montemys delectorum | reverse complement strand
GAGAGAGAGAGAGAGAGAGAGAGAGAGAGAGAGAGAAAGAGAAAGGAAAGGAAGAAAGCAAGAGAGGAACAAAGATCAAGAGAAAGGAAGAAGAAGGCAAAAGAGGAAAGAGGGTAAGAGAGAACACAAAGAGCAAGAGGGCAAGAGAGCAAGACTTTCTCAGGCAGGACTAGCCAGGAGGCACAAGCCTCACAAGTGGCAGGGCAGCCTGGTCAGGATCTTTTCTACCTTAGACCACAACTAGGAGGGACAACAGATCAACAAGCCTCTGCACCTTTCCCACATGTGGAGATCCTGTCTCCAGGGTGTGCTCTGACCCCAGGAATCAGGACAGACAACTGATCCACAGCCATCTGTGTCCAGGTTTTACCAGAGGACAGCTGATCTCCCAGAAGTACTGACACAGGCTTACAGATCTACAGGAGGAACAAACTCTAGTCAGAGATAGTAAAAACACCTAACACCAGAGATCAACAAATGATGAAAGGCAAACACAAGAATCCTACCAACAGAAAGCAAGACTACTTGGCTTCATCAGAACCTAGTACTCTCACCACAGCAAGTCCTAGATATCCCAAAACACTGGAAAAGCAAGATTTAGATCTAAAATCATATCTCATGAGGGTGATAGAGGAATTTAAGAAGGACATGAATAACTTCCTTAAAGAAATACAAGAGAACACAGGTAAAGAAGTACAAGCCCTTAAAGAAGAAACAAAAAAATTCCTTAAAGAATTACAGGAGATCACAAGTAAACAAGTAGAAGAACAAGTAGAATCCCTTAAAGAGGAAACACAAAAATCCCTTAAGGAATTACAGGAAAACACAAACAAACACGTGAAAGAATTGAAAAACTTCACCCAGGACCTAAAATGGAAGTATAAACAGTTAAGAAATCACAAAATCAAAAAAAAGAGACAACTCTGGAGTTAGAAATCTTAAGAAAGAAGTCAGGAAACATAGATGCAAGCATTGCGAACAGGATACAAGAGATAGAAGAGAGAATCTCAGGCACAGAAGATAGCATAGAAAATATTGACACAACAGTCAAAGAAAACACAAAATTCAAAAAGATCCTAACCCAAAAAATATCCAGGAAATCTAGGACACATTGAGAAGAATAAACGTAAGGATAATAGGTATAGAAGAGAATGAAGACTTCCAACTTAAAGGGACAATAAGTATCTTCGACAACATTATAGAAAAAAACTTCCCTAACCTAAAGAAAGAGATGCCCAAGAACATACAAAAAGCTTATAGAACTCTAAAATAGACTGGACCAGAAAAGAAATTCCTCCTGTAACATAATAGTCAAAACACCAAATGCACAAAACAAAGAAAGAATATTAAAAGCAGTATGGGAAAAAGTTCAAGTAACATATAAAGGCAGGCCTATCAGAATTAAACCAGACTTCTCACGAGAGACTATGAAAGCTAGAAGATCCTGGGCAGATGTCATACAGACCCTAAGAGAACACAAATGCCAGCCCAGACTACTATACTCAGCAAAACTCTCAAACACCATAGATGGAGAAACCAAAGTATTCCATCACAAAACCAAGTTCATATAATATATTTCCACAAATCCAGCCCTTCGAAGGGGAATTAATGGAAAACTCCAACACAAGGAGGGGAACTACATCTCTGAAAAAGCAAAAATGTAATCTTCCAACAAAACTAAAAGAAGATAGCCACATGAAGAGAATTCCAACTCTAACAACAAAAATAACAGGAAGCAACAATTACTTTTACTTAATATCTATTAATATCAATGGACTCATTTCCCCAATAAAAAGACATAGACTATGAGATTGGGTAGGTAAACAGGACACAACATTTTGTTGCATACAGGAAACCCACCTCAGTGAAAAAGACAGACACTACCTCAGAATAAAAAGCTGTAAAACAATTTTTCAAGGCAATGGTCCCAAGAAAAAAGCTGGAGTAGCCACTCTAATATCGATTAAAATCAACTTTTAACCTAAAGGGATCAAAAAAGATTAGGAGGGACACTTCATACTCATCAAAGGAATGATCTACCAAGATGAACTCTCACTTCTGAACCTCTATGCTCCAAATGCATGGAGTATACTACATTCAAAAGAGAAACTTTACTAAAGCTCAAAGCACACATTACACCACACACAATAATAGTGGGAGATTTCAACATCCCATCCTCTGCAATGGACTGCTCATGGAAACAGAAATTAAACAAAGACACAGTGAGACTAACAAAAGTTATGAAACAGATGGATTTAACAGATATCTATAGAACTATTTATCCTAAAAGAAAAGGATATACCTTCTTCTCAGCACCTCATGATACCTTCTCCAAAATGGACCATATAATTGCTCACAAATCAGGCCTCAACAGATACAAGAAGACTGAAATAATTCCTTGTATCCTATCAGATCACCATGGAATAAGACTGCTCCTCAATAACAACATAAACAATAGAATGCCCACATACACGTGGAAGCTTAACAACACTCTACTCAATGATAAGTTGGTCAAGGAAGAAATAAAGGAAGAAATTAAAGACTTTCTAGAGTTTAATGAAAATGAAGCTACAACATACCCAAACCTATGGGACACAATGAAAACAGTCATAAGAGGATTTAAGTGCCTCCAAAAAGAAACTAGAGGGAGCATATACCAGCAAATTGACAGCACATCTGAACAGCTCTAGAACAAAAAGAAACAAATTTACCAAGGAGGAGTCAAAGGCAGGAAATAATCAAACTCAGGGCTGAAATCAACCAAACAAAACCAAAAAGAACTATACAAACAATCAACAAAAAAAAGGAGCTGGTTCTTTGAGAAAATCAACAAAATAGATAAATCCTTAGACAGACTAGCTAGAAGACACAGAGACAGTATCCTAATTAACAAGATCAGAAATGAAAAGGGAGAGATAACAAGAGACACTAAGGAAATCCAAAAAATCATGAGATCTTAGTACAAAAGCCTATACTCAACAAAACTGGAAAATTTGGATGAAATGGACAATTTCTAGAGAGATATCAGGTACCAAAGTTAAATCAAGATCAAATAAACGATCTAAATAGGCCCATATCTGCTAATGAAATAGAAACAGTCATTAGTAGTATCCCAACCAAAAAAAGCCCAGGACAAGATGGGTTTAGTGTAGAGTTTTATCAGTCATTCAAAGAAGAACTAATACCAATGCTCCTCAAACTCTTCCACAAAATAGAAACAGAAGGTATTCTACCCAATTCGTTCTATGATGCCACCATTACTCTTGTACCTAAACTACATAAAGACCTAACAAAGAAAGAAAACATCAGACCAATTTCCCTTATGAATATTGATGCAAAAAATACTCAATAAAATTCTTGCAAACCAAATCCAAGAACACATCAAAACAACCATCTATCATGATCAAGTAGGCTTCATCCCAGGAATCCAGGGATGTTTCAATATGTCAAAATCCATTAACATAATTCACTATATAAACAATCTCAAAGGAAAAAAAAGATGTATGATCATCTCATTAGATGCTGAGAAAGCATTTGACAAAATCCAACATCCCTTCATGATAAAAGTCTTGGAAAGATCAGGAATTCAAGGCCCATACTTGAACATATTAAAAGCAATATACAGAAAACCAGTAGCCAACATCAAACCAAATTGAGAGAAACTTGAAGCAATCCCACTAAAATCAGGGACTGGACAAGGCTGCCCACTCTCTCCCTACCTATTCAATGTTGTACTTGAAGTCCTAGCCAAAGCAATTAGACAGCAAAGGGAGATCAAAGGGATATGAGTTGGAAAGGAAGAAGTCAAATCATCACCATTTGCTGGTGATATGATAGTTCACTTATGTGATCACAAAAATTCCACCAGAGAGTTCCTAAACCTGATAAACAACTTCAGCAAAGTAGCTGGATATAAAATTATATCAAGCAAATCAGTGGCCTTCCTCTACACAAAGGATAAACAGGCAGAGAAAGAAATCAGGGAAACAACACCATTCACAATAGCCAGAAATAATATAAACTACCTTGGTGTAACTCTAACTAAGCAAGTAAAAGATTTGTATGACAAGAACTTCAAGTCTCTGAAGAAGGAAATTGAAAAAGATCTCAGAAGATGGAAAGATTTCCCATGTTCGTGGATTGGCAGGATTAATATAGTAAAAATGGCCATTTTGCTGAAAGCAATCTACAGATTCAATGCAATCCCCATCAAAATTTCAACTCAATTCTTCACAGACTTAGAAAGAGCAATTTGTAAATTCATCTGGAATAACAAACAAACAAACAAAAAACTAGGATAGAGAGAATTATTCTTAACAATAAAGGATTCTGTTGGAATCAATATCCCAGACCTTAAGCTGCACTACACAGCAATTGTGATAAAAACTGCATGGTATTGGTACACTGACAGGCAGGTAGATCAGTGGAACATAATTGAAGATCCAGAAATGAACCCACACACCTGTGGCCACTTGATCTTTGACAAAGGAGCTAAAACCATAAAGTGGAAAAAAGACAGCATTTTCAACAAATAGTGCTGGCTCAACTGGTGGTTAGCATGTAGAAGAATGCAAATTGATCCATTCTTACCTCCTTGTACAAAGCTGAAGTCCAAGTGGATCAAAGACCTCCACATCAAACCAAATACACTGAAACCAATAGAAAAGAAAGTGGGGATGAGCCTCTAGCACATAGGCACAGGGGAAAATTTCCTGAACAGAACACCAATAACTTATGCTCTAAATCAAGAATTGACAAATGGGACCTCATAAAGTTGCAAAGCTTCTGTAAGGCAAAAGACACTGTCAATAGGACAAAACGGCAACCAACAAATTGGGAAAAGATCTTTACCAATCCTATATCTGATAGAGGGCTAACATCCAATGTATACAAAGAACTCAAGAAGTTAGACTCCAGTGAAACAAATAAACCTATTAAAAAATGGGGTACAGAGCTAAACAAAGAATTCTCAACTGACAAATATCGAATGGCTGAGAAGCACCTAAAGAAATGTTCAACATCCTTAGTCATCAGGGAAATGCAAATCAAAACAACCTTGAGATTCCACCTCACACCAGTCAGAATGGCTAGGATAAAAAATTCAGGTGACAGCAGATGCTGGAGAGGTTGTGGAGAAAGAGGAACACTCCTTTCATTGCTGGTGGGATTGCAAGCTGGTAGAAACACTCTAGAAATCAGTTTGGAGATTCCTCTGGCAATTGGACATAGTTCTACCAGAGGATCCAGTTATATTACTTCTGAGCATATACCCAGAAGATGCTCCAAAATGTAACAAGGACACATGCTCCGCCATGTTCATAGCAGCCTTATTTTTAATAGCCAGAAACTGGAAACAACCCAGATGTCCCTCAACAGAGGATTTGTATACAGAAATTGTGGTACATCTACATAATGGAGTACTACTCAGCTATTAAAAACAATGAATTTATGAAATTTTTAGGGAAATGGATGGATCTGGAGAATATCATCCTGAGTGAGGTAACCCAATCACAAAAGAACACACATGGTATGCACTCTGATAAGTGGCTATTAGCCCAGAAGTTCATAATACATGAATTACAATCCACAAACCACAAGAAATTCAAGAAGAAGGAAGAGCAAAATGTGGACACTTCATTCCTTATTAAAAGGGGGAGCAAAATACCCATGGAAGGAGTTACAGAGATTAACTATGGAGCAGAGACTGAGGGAAGAACAATCCAGCCTGATATAGCTGTCTCCTGAGAGGCTCTGACAGTACCTGAGTAATGCAAAAGTAGAGGCTCACAGCCATCCATTGAACTGAGCACAGGGTCCCCAATGAAGGAGCTAGAGAAAGGACCAAAGAAGCATAAGGGTTTGTAACCCCTTAGGGTGAGCAACAATATGAACTAACTAGTACCCTCAGAGCTTCCAGGGACCAACACATGGTGGGACTGATTGGTCTGGCAGCATGTGTATAACAGAGGATGGCCATGTTGGTCATCAATGGAAGGAGAAGCCCTTAGCCCTGTGAAGGTTCTGTGCCCCAGTGTAGGGGAATGCCAGGGCCAGTAAGGGGGAGAGGGTGGGGTTGTGGGTTGGGGGAGGGGGTAGGGAACAGGGGTTTGTTCTTGTTGTTTTGTGGTTTCTTGTTTGTTTGTTTTTTATTTTTTGTAGGGGAAACTCGGAAAGGAGAAATTATATGACATGTAAATAAAGAAAATATCTAATACAATGAAAAAGTAAAAGAAAAGGGAAAAAATAGAGCAAGAGAGTGAGGAGGGGGCAAACCACCACTTTTATTGTATGGGGTGTGGTATGTCTGGTTGTGGTCAAATGACTGGGGATAGGGTCCAGCTAGAATGCTGGGAACTTGGGGCATTGTCTGCCTGATAGAATACATATCTCCTGTGGGGACAACTGTGTTAGGTTGTGACTGAAACAGGAACCAAAGACTCAGGAGTTATGGTCATGCTCCTTCTGCCCCCTGAAAGCAGAAATTGCCCACAGAGGCTCCAGGGCTCAAAGCCAAATATTCTACTGAGCCTAAGTTACCTGAGCAGACTACTGCCCCACACTTCCCTACTCATGTGTATGTGTGTTTTACATTGTTTTTGTTGGAATTTAAGACCAGGATAGTCCATGGTGATTGTTTCTTAAACACAACTAAAATTAAATGGAGAAAGAAAGAAAGAAAGAAAGAAAGAAAGAAAGAAAGAAAGAAAGAAGAGATTTAAAATCCAGAAGTGCTTGGGTTAGATAAAATGATACAAATATTTTTTTTGTTGCTATTGTTACTGTTGTTGCTGTTGTTATTACTTTATTGTTTTGTTTTTAATGGGTTTCTGTGTACTAGAAGTATGTATCTTGGTGCAAACAGTGTTTTACAGGTTTATAAAAATCCCTATCTGTTCCTAGTCTGGATTCATGGTCATGCCTAGAAGCTTTTCAGTGGATAAGAAACTAGTCCATGAAAATTCATTTTTAAAGACTCAAGACCACCTAGTGTTTCCTCAACAAAAGCTACAACAAATCAAGTGGGAATTATTACTTAAATTTTTTCCTCACAGATGAAACTGCTATTACTGTTCAAAATTCATCACTGTTCAAAATGACCTGTAGGGATTAAGGAAGGAATTATGATTTTTGTTTGCTTGTTTTTGTTTTGTTTTAATAACAAAACATTCAAATCTAGGTGTGGTGGCCCTTGTCTTTAATCCCAAGCTCAGTTCAGCAGATGCAGAGGCTCACAGGCCTCAGGGAGTTCAAGTCAGCCTATTCTACATAACAAATTCCTGGACAGCCAGAGTGACACACTGAGAACCTGCCTCAGAAGGAATTCAGCATTATTCAGATATTTGGTGAATAGGACAATATCTTTATTATGTAATAAGATAAATAAAATAAACTCTATTGAATGACCAAAAAAATCAAGAGTTCATTAACTTCAATATATAATAATTGTTAAGATGGACAGCAGTACTATCAAAGGCAATACATGGAAATTTTTCTTAGGCCTGAGGTAAGGAAAAAACAGAGACAGAGTAATATCAAATCCAGACAGAGAGAAATAGAAAAGTATGATAAATAGAATCAGAAACTTCTAGTAGAGATAAAACAAAAGCTATGGTAGAGAATCTCTTGAAAGAAACCTCGGCCTTGTGAAGGTTTTGTGCTCCAATGTAGGGGAATGCCAGGGCCAATAAGTGGGAGAGGGTGGGGTGACAGGCATGGGGAAGGGGGAGGCAAAAGGGGTTTGTTCTTGTTGTTTTTGTTTGTTTGTTTGTTTGTTTTTTTGGAGGGGAACCTGGGAAAGGGAAAATTTACATGTAAATAAAGAAAATATCTAATACAAAAAAAAGAAAAAAAAAAGGCAATGCTTAAATCGTTTGTGTATGCTACACGTGGGTAACTAATAGTTTCAGTATTACCTAAGGGTTTAATTGATAACAATATTAACACTGAGGCAGGTCTTGTTTTATAGTTTGGACAGAATATATTGATCTTAATTATACTGGATGAAAAGATCCAAAATAGCCACATATTGGGACGATGAACATTCAACTGTTGGAGTTAAGAAACCATTAATTTTTTGTAGAGTAAGGTTGGTTTTCCTTGGTTGGTTTTAGTTATTTTGAAACAGGTTTTTACTTTATATTCAAGCATAACTTCAAATCAGTGAGCTTTTCCAAGTTGCTCTTCAGTTCTCAAATTGCATGTGTGGGTCACTGGATTTCCTCAGCTCCCTAGTCTTTCTAACCTCCACAGACAGAACTCAGAAGAGACAAGTGGAGCACAATGTAAAAGACAGATTATTTCAGAGTATTGGGGCTGGTAATCTCAAGATAAAAGAACAGTCGATGCCAACAAGACCATTGCTTTGTCTATTTTCACACAGATTTTATATTCTTTTTAAAGCTTATAGAACAGGAAGCTCTTCTCTTTTTTCTTTTCTTTAATTAGATATTTTCTTCATTTGCATTTCAAATGTCATCCCCTTTCCTGGTTTCCCTTCCAGAAACTCCCTATCCCATGCCCTCTCCTCCTTCTTCTATGAGGATGTTTCCCTATCCACCTACCCACACCTAACTAACTCTCTGCCCTAGCGTTCTCCTACACTGGGGCATTGAGACTTCCTGGGACCAATGGTCTCTCCTCCTATTGATGCCAGATGAGGCCATCCTCTGCTACACATGCAGATGGAGCCATGGTCCCTCCTTCTTAACATTGATTGGTGCGAGAGTTGAGTAAGCCTTTAAGTCACATAATGATTTACTCTGTGGACGTTACCAACATCACCAGCATTTTATTTAATTCTTCAATGACTGAAAGTAAATCTGACAGGCCTTTTTGGATCAGGGATACCAAAGGAGACAGTGGTATGACCTTATTATTTACTATAATTTCACTGTAATCTTTTCAGGCTTTAGGACTTCTGGAAGTAGCATTAGGTAATTTTGTAGATCTTTTGGGTAGTTCCATGTTTCATGCTTCTTCTCAAGGCCAGAGATCTGACCTGTCTTTCATTCATTTAGGGACTAGTTATAATCTCCCTTGTCCAGCCCTTGGATATACAAGCTATTTACTGTGACATAGGAGTCCATTCAAAGCACACACCAGCCTACTTATATTAATCTAGCTCCTTAACACTATCATGCTTGGTTAAGAAATGATTTTTATTTTGTCATTGCCACTGGTTAACATTCTAAAATAATGTGTTATTAATATAATAACAACTAAAATGTAAAAACAAAGTGCTAATTAAATGAGTACAGAAAGCCCAATTGAAACTAACTGTATCCCAGTAATACTGGGTAGATGCAAGAATATGTGTGTTAAAAAAACACTGTAATTATTCATTATGTTATAGTATTAAAACAGAGGTGAGTTGGTAATATTAAATAATTAAAATAGAAAGAATAAGACAAAAGGTAGACATCATTGATATTTTTTGTATAATATGTCTTACCTATCTTTTGAGTGAACATAACATAAAATTACTCAAGAGGAACCTCATGACATTTTAATGTTTTTATAACAGGAAAAAGATCTTACTTTTTATACTTTTCTTTCTAAA
Organism: Montemys delectorum; assembly: GCA_019843815.1. Classification (NCBI taxonomy): domain Eukaryota; kingdom Metazoa; phylum Chordata; class Mammalia; order Rodentia; family Muridae; genus Montemys; species Montemys delectorum. The sequence continues at coordinate 3,689 of JADRCD010127090.1, read as the reverse complement.
AGTGATATGTCTAAAACTAGTATTCTTATTTCTGTAACTTTGAATATAAGAATATGTATATTCAAGAGGGAGAAAAGAGAAGACACTATAAACAGTTCTTAAAATTCCTTAAGCAGGACTCAAAGGGGTTCCCAGAGACCCAAGTGACAGCCATAAAGCCTGTATGGCTCTGACGTAGGTCCTCTGCTTATGTTACGGTTGTATGCCTTGGTGTTCTTGCAGGACTCCTAACAGTAGAGACAGGATATCTCATATTCATTTGCCTGCTCTTAGAACACTTTTGCTTTTACTGGGTTGCCTTGTCCATCTCTGATATAAGGGTTTCTGCCTAGTCCTATAGTAACTAGTGATGCCTGGGAAACCTGTTCATTTCTTAAGGGAAATGGAGGAGGAGTGGATCTGCAGCAGACAGTAGGTGAGAGGTGAAGGACTAGAAAGAGCAGAGGTAAGGGAAATGCAATTGGGAAGCAATGAAAATTATATGTATATTATATATGTGTGTGTGTATTTGTGTGCATGTGTGTATGTGTATATATACATACATATTAATCCTATAGTATGAGGAAACAATATCAGTTGGTTACATATGCCTCATGCAGAAATAACCTGTAAACCCCTTCCTTCCTCATAGTAACTAATAAATTCAATTTCATCACACTTCCTTGTGTCAGAATTCACACCTGTTTTCATCCTTTAATGGGCTTCAAGTTCCTAACACTTCTGCTACATTATAGTCAACTTTTCTTTTAAGTTTATAGGCCTCTGTTGAGGCAAAGCTCCCATGGCTACATGTTCATGACAATTGTCACGCAAATACTCTGACCCCCTCAGAGAATACCTTAACCAAAAAAACGAACAACAATATGAACTAACTAGTACTGTCAGAGCTCCCAGGGACTCAACCACCAACCAAGGACTATACAGGGTGGGACTGATTGTTCTGGCAGCATGTGTATAGTAGAGGATTGCAAACTCGATCATCAATAGGAGTAAAGGCCCTCGGCCCAGTGAAGGTTCTGTGCCCCAGTATAGGGGAATGCCAGGGCCAATAAGTGAGAGAGGGTGGGGTGGCAGGCATGGGGAGGGGGGAGGCAACAGGGACTTGTTCTTGTTGTTTTTGTTTGTTTGTTTTTTGGAGGGGAAACTGGGAAAGGAGAAATTTACATGTAACTAAAAAAAATATCTAACTAAAAAAAAAACAAAAAACAAAACAAAAACAAAAACAAAAAAAACCCCAAATAGTTACCTCGAGTCATAGTCTCTGTGTTTTCTCCCTCTCACCTGAATTCAGGGATAGCAGGGATGCAAGATACCATTCTCAAATCAACTTGAACTTTCCCTGTCCTTGACTCTTGTGACATAACATTGCCTTTTTGTTTTGTTTTGTTTTGTTTTGATTTGGTTTTCTAGACAGGGTTTCTCTGTGTAGCCCTGGCTGTCCTGGAACTCACTCTGTAGACCAGGCTGGCCTCGAACTCAGAAATCCGCCTGCCTCTGACTCCCAAGTGCTGGGATCAAAGGCATGCACCACCACTGCCCGGCCATAACATTGCCTTTTTATTCTCCCTAAGTAATCTTCTTCCTCCTTCTTCTGCCCCCTGCTGCCACTTTCTTCTACTTCTCCCTCCTCCTTCCTCTCCTCCTTCTCCTCCTTTTCCTCCTTCTCCTTCTCCTCCTCCCCCTTCTTTCCCTCCTCCTCTGTCTCCTCTTCCTCCTCCTCCTTTTATCCCCTTTTTTATTCTTGTCTTCTTCTTCTATCATTCGCTTTGCTAATTTTATATTTTTCACTCTGTACTCCCTGGAAAGCAATCTAAGAACAACACCTCTCCCTGCTGGGTTGTATAATAAAATTCCTTTTCAGGGAGCCGAAAGGCTTTGAGATCACATAAAGGATAGGCATTTATTTATTGTAAGTATCTCAAGCACAAATTATATATCTGATATTTGGTATTGATCTACAGTGGGACCTACTAGACATAGCCACAGTCAAATGTTACTGTCCTCTTAATCTTTTCTACTAGTCCAGGCAGCAATCACCCTGCCTCAATCTCTCAAGCTCAATGTAAAGATCCACTACATTCTGCTCAACATACACACAAATTTCACTCTTCTTTGTACTTAGTCATTCCTCTTAGCTTTACACAAGGTAAGATGGTTTACCTTTCAAAACTACTAACCCATTCTTTTTTCTTTTTCTCTGTCCCTGCTATTATGTAATAAAGTCTGCCTCTTTAAGTGCCAAATGTCTCTTTTTCAATCATAATTTATTACATTGGAATGTAAATATTTTTTCCTTTTTACTATATATAGATATATTATTGGAAATTGGTAATTACTTAAAATATTTGAGATTCAAGTACAACAAGCAAAACCGTATTTTCCTCTATGGATATGTAGTAATTAGCACATGTTTCCCTCATTAACCTCATCAGGCACTTTTTCTTCTTCCTCACTGGCTCATGGTACCTTGTTTGTGATTCCATCACATACTGACCTTCTTGACTTCTTGTCACTTTTGCTCTGCTACTTTGTGCTCTTGGATATCTGCAAAGTATATGCCTTTTTATTTCATCCAAAGTTCAACAGTTTGGCTTTACCTACCAATTTAACTTAAAACCAACTGCCCCTACACTCCCTGACCATACACAGACACAACCCTTTATTTTCAATATTTTTAAATACATTGTTCCTTTCATTACTATAGGCAACATGCAGTGTTTATTTTTTCCATTTTGTACCTCTTTTTGCATATTAGTATCGCCTTTAATTTAAGAAGAAAACCCCTTTCTATTAAGAATGATACTACATTTAAGTGAAATTATGGCTTATATGTCTCAAATAAGAAACTATCCTTGGCAGGGTGGTCGTGGTGTACACCTTTAATTCCAGCACTTGGGAGACAGAGGTAGGTGGATTTCTGAGTTTGAAGCCAGCCTGGTCTACAGAGTGAGTCCTAGGACAGCCAGGGCTACACAGAGAAACCCTGTCTTGAAAAAACAAAACAAACAAACAGAAAAAAGAAACTACTGGAAATTTTTAAGAAATGACACAGGATACACAGGACTATATCCTGCTCCACCTACATATAAATTTCACTCTTCTTTATATTGTGGCACACACACATACACACACACACACACACACACACACACACACACACACCAGACACACACACGCACACACACACAGAGAGAGAGAGAGAGAGAGAGAGAGAGAGAGAGACAGAGACAGAGACAGAGACAGAGACAGAGACAGAGAGACAGACAGAAAGAGACAGAAAGAGAGACTGAGATGAAGGCAGAGAACAATTGGATACTAATAAATTCTGACTTCACATTCAAGTTGAGGAAACTTAGCTATGCTTTTCTTTACCTTGTCATATTTTAGTGTCATGTAAAGCCTCAGGAAAAGGACACTAGAAGTAGTGTTATGACCTTTTATCCTATTATGAATAAAACTTATATGTTAATTTCTGAGTCTAGTTTAGGGCAGGAGATCAAAGGTGACACTCAACATTTTTATTATACCAATTCACCTTTGTCTTGTTTTTTTTTAATCATTTGTTTGCTTATTTATTTATTCATATATCATAATCTTTCTTTTGTCTCTCTTTTTTCTCTTTCTCTTTCTTTCTTTCTTTCTTTCTTTCTTTCTTTCTTTCTTTCTTTCTTTCTTTCTTTCTTTCTTTC
>JADRCD010127089.1:0-10131 GCA_019843815.1 Montemys delectorum | reverse complement strand
GATGATGATGATGATGATGATGATGATGATGATGATGATGATGATGATGAATTTTGTTCTGGAGGAGATTCTGAAGAGGAAGGTCTCTGGTGGGATAATCTGCTGACAGGTTGGGGTGGTTAGGGGGCGGAAAGTGGGTGGGTATGAAGAGATTGAAATATTTTCCATTTTGGTTCATGGTTGGCCATTATTAAGGTAACCAGGGCGTGTCTCGAGTTCAATTCCCAGCATCTACATAGCAGCTCGTGGCTGTCTGTAATTCCAGTTCCAGAAAATCTGGCACCCTCCCCCAGATGTACATGCAGGCAAACCCAGCAACACAAAATAAAAATGAATAAATTATTAAAAAAAAAAAAAAAGAATTCCAGGTGATAAACATTGTTTCTGGTCAGCCATTCCTGGAGACCAGTAAATAGGTCAGGGAAAGCAAGACTCTAGAGGAATGAATTGCAGTCATTCAGGAGGGCAAATCATTTCATTGAATTGCCACAGTTCCATCAAAATGGAGGATCTTCACAAAATGCCATGGCCCTGGTTAACTAGTGTTTAGTGTTTAAGACATTGGCACAAGTGTCGTGGCCACACAGAGCTGACTTCTATGGGCTGGTACCTCCTACTATTACAGCTCATAGATCTGGTTCCTTTGGATGGGATAACTCCTAGGTTGCCCAAGACAGACTGTCGTAGAGTGAAGCCCCGTCTTACCCTGCTCCATCTTTTTAAATATATATGTGCCAATACCCACAGCTCTGTTCTAGGTACTTGGGTTTCACTAGCGAACAAGGTAGGGGAAACCTTGACCTGCAAGGAGATTATATTCTACCAACAAAAGCTTAAGGCTGCATAGCCACACTAGAGCAAACGCTGGACAGCAGAATCAAATGAAGGTGGAGTGAGGGGAAGAGGGTGAAAAGCAGTGTCTGTGTTAAGCCGTAGCATCTCTCTCAACAGTGACACCCAGGCAGAAATCTGATCGAAGTGGGAACATATTTTACTTACGTTCCCTCCACCTGATGCCTCATTTTTCTAGAGAGCCAGTCAGAGCATTGGATATAGACAATGGTGAAGTAATAAAGTGAAAAACAGAGTTCTAGAGATGTAGAAATAAAGTTTCACATCAATAAGGGGGCCGCGTTCCAGCTCCTGGAAAGCGGCAAGCAGCGTGGAAACAAAGTTTTACAGTAACAAGCAGCAGCTTCAGACACTTGGCTAAGTGTTTTCTGAGGAGCACTAAGAAGCTGTGTTCCAGAGATAGCCAAGGGCATGCTGTAAAAACAAAGTTTTGATGGTCAGAATGTTGAGACAGAATGACCAGGCCATTCCGACTAAGCTAAGTAAGGCCAAAACAAAAACAACTGGTGGTCGCAAGGATGTGAAGGTCTACGAATTGCTAAAACAAGATGAGCAATTCTTGAAAGAACCCCCCAACCCCTCCTGTGATGAATTTCAAAAAAGACCACAAATTGTCACCCTGACCTTGCTGATGACAATCCCCATTACCACCTAGTTACTCAGCCCCTTCTCAGAGACTTTTCAAGTCCAGGTGCAGAGCTGGATAGGGAAGTTGGCTGACTAAGCCAAGAACAGCCCCCTAAGCAAGCCAACCAATGCCTGATGAGATCCTTTGTCCTGTGTTCCACCAACCAGAGCAAGCCAGCTAGCCTTGTTGCAGAAATCTGCCCTCTGTAAAGTATAAAAGATGTGTGCTTTCTGAATTTGGGGTTGACCCCCCACCCCATGAGGGTGCGCAACCCCACGTATGTGGATCAATAAACCTTATGTTATTGCAATGATCTATTGCCAATCTGTGTTCTCTGGGTTGAGCCAAGGTTACAACAATGGGTCATTTTAAAATCTGAGCTTGTCTTCTCCTACTGTTTAAATCCACCTAGTTCTGCTTTATTTTTTGCAGGGATGTTCCACCCAAAGTCAAAACCACTTGCTCATTTCTCTTTTTACTTTCTTGGTTTGGAAGCTGTTGCTGGCCGGTAAACCACTCATCCAAGCGCTGCCTTAATGTACCATTGACAATGGCTAATCCAGAGTGTTGAGAACGAATTCAAGCTCTATTGTGAGCAATAAGAGATTGGTGCAACATCCCCATGGCTCCCTCTTCTCTTTGAAGCATCTATATACTGGCCAGTCAAGATTGTTGAGAAACATCAGCCTTAAGGAAGGGGGACCTCAAGGAAGGCCATACCTGGTGGGTGCCTGGCACTCATCCCAGGGAGACAGTGACAGGGACTAACAGTTGAGGGCAGTTAGTCCCCGTGCTGAGGATTCTGTCTGAATGTCTTTACAGGTTCCCTGCTGCCTCTTGGCAAGCAAACTGACAGAGACCAGCTGCTGCCTCTTGGCTCTTCTGACTCTCCCTTCAAATGTGTGCACTGGTCCTCCTTGAGGTGAATGCTTCGCTCTAACTTTGGGGTTATTTTATATGACATCAGTCTTGCGAAATCTTTTTTTAAAAGATGTGCTTGTGTGTGTATATATGTGTGCCCTTGTGTGGACATGTGTGCACATGTGCACCAGGGGGTGCATGTGCGCCACTGGGTTAGTTCACGTGTTCATGGTGATATTTGTGCATGTGTGTACCTTCATTTAGAGACTGGAGGATGACTTTGAGCATCACACTTAACGAATGCCATCTACCTCTCACGAGACACTGTCATTCATTGGCCAAGAGTTCACCAATCAGGTTGGCCTTGCTTGACAGTGAGTCCCAGGGACCCTCCTCGCCTTCCCAGTACCTTCCCAGGTGCTAGGGTTACACATGGGTGTTACTCTGCCTGGCATTTTTATGTGTGTTCCTTGGATTACTCTTGGATACTTCTGCTTGCAAAGCAAGCGCTGAGGTACTTCAGCATTCTGTTCCATAGCCAGGAACTTTGAAAGTAAGGGCCTTCAACACAGAATTTCGTAGAGAGGCAAGTTAAGTAAAGCCTAGGAGGACAACTTAAGTCTTTTTGAAGAGAGTGAAAACACAAGACAGAGAGTGTAGACGCTGATTCAGTTGCAGCTTTGAACTTGGTTTCATAAACTCTCTTTGTGATCAGTACAGCCGGCAGCGGCCTACCGTGATCCATTGAATCCAGCACCCGACCCCAGCATTATGGACACGTTTATGAGAACTCTATCTCTCTAGGTGTACTTATGGCTAAGCAATTGTGACTCAGGTCTACGGGTCTAAAGTATAAAGTATTAATCAGGACCAGGAAGAGAAGAGCCCAGAGAAGCAGAGACAAAGCAAGGGCACACGCGGGTATGGTTTTCTGGAGTGTGCGCAGTGAAGCATGCTGGGAGATCACGAAGGCAAAGACGAAATGGAGCTATTGGGGAACCTGCTGTGGCCCCTCCTCTGTCCCTGAGGATTGTGATTCGGAGGCCAGCCTGCCTTCTGTGTGTGTACGTGGGTGTCATACTGTTGTTTAAGCTTGGCTTTTCTCTCATTAGCAAGCTTTGCCTTACGCAGCCTGTACTCTCGCTCTGCACCAACACCTTGCTTCTCTGGATTGCTCCTTGGCTCTACTGTTTTCTTTTTAATACAAAAAATCTCCTAGGAACTGCCTAGCGCAGTACTTAGCCATTGTGTTAATGTTAAAAAAAAAAAGACTCAATTACTTTTTAATTTTTAGAACGTATCACACCCTGGCCCTCATAGTTTGGGCGCTGTTAGTTCTTTATAACACCCACCCCCAGAAGTCTGGAGATGTTCTTTTTGAAGACATTTGTTTTCAAGAGCCCTCCAAATGTTTTATACTCAAAGTTTTCGCGTGTGGGTTCTCTCTCTCTCTCTCTCTCTCTCTCTCTCTTTCTCTCTCTCTCTCTTTCTTTCTTTTCTTTTTTTTTTTTTCAAGACAGGGCTTCTCTGTATAACTTGCAGACTTTAGTTAGGGCTGTTTGCATGAGATTGGGTGAGAGTCTATACCCTGTAGCATGGGCAATTTAGTGACTTAATTATTTCCCCAGAAACTATTGGCAGTCAGTTGTTCTGGGTACCTGTGTGTGTGTGTGTGTGTGTGTGTGTGTGTGTGGGTGCGCGCGCGCGCGTGTGTGTAGCTCATGAGCTTCTTTTCCTTCCATGAAGGAATGGTATGCAGGTAACCACAACCATACTGAGTTATGACTGAATGGATATTTATTTGTTTTTATTCCAAATTAGTGACTTATATTTTACCTCATCATGTCTTGTTTTAAGCAAGGGAGTAGATATGGTGGGTGGAGTACACTCTCCAGACCAGAAGGTTTGTGTTGGTTCTAGAAGTGTCGGAAAATAATCCAATACTGCATGATTTACCAACACAAACCTGCTGCTACAAAATGAGTGGGCTGACTGGTTACATACTCCTTTGGCTTCACATGTCCCTGAGATAATTATACATATAGTTATAATATACATACATGTATAATGTACATACATGTATTAGTTAGGGTTTTATTGCTGTGACAGACACCATGGCCAAGGCAACTCTTAGAAGGACAACATTTAATTGGGGCTGGCTTACAGCTTCAGAGGCTCAGTCCATGATCATCAAGGCAGGAGCATGGCAGCATCCAGGCAGGCATGGTGCAGGAGGAGCTGAGAGTTCTACGTCTTCATCTGTAGGCTGCTAGCAGAAGACTGGCTTCCAGGCAGCTAGGAGGAGGGTCTTAAAGTCCACGCCCACAACGTAGTGACACACCTACTCCACCAAGGCCACACCTACTCCAAAAGGGCCACAGCTTCTAAAAGTGCCACTCCCTGGGCTGAGCATACATAAACCATTACAACATATATGTATGACACATCTATGTACACACATACATGTATGTACATATAAATATAACTATACATGTAATTATAGATTATACAATTAGAAACTAGTGGCAGTCACACAGTGCATGCTTCAGTTCTAGCTGCTGACTTTACATGTATAGTTCATTTTACTATAATATCGAGGGTTGGAGTGTCATTTTTATCAAGATCATTAATTAATTTTAGGTCATTTAAAATCCACAATAGATCAGATATCAAATTATTATTTTTATCTCATTGCTTTCTAACTTTTAGTGGGATAACCTTTACTGCTATTTTATCACTGAGGTAAAATTCATTAACATAAAATTAAACATTTTTCTATTAATAAATCTTTTGTAACTGTGTGTGTATGTATATGTTTATATGTGTGTCTCCATGTGTATATGTGTGTGCATGTATGCGTGTTTGTGTGTGTGAGTGAGTGCACTTGAGCATGTGTGTGTATGTGTGTGAGTACACATGAACATGTGTGTATGCGTGTGTATATGTTGTATTTGTGTGTCTGTGAGTGAGTGCCCATGAGCACGTGTGTGTGTGTGTGTGTGTGTGTGTGTGTATGTGTGTGTATGTAGGCCAGATGTCCACATTACTGTCCTCCTCTATCAATCTCTACCTTATATTTGAGGCAGGATCACTCACTGAACCTGGAGCTCACCAGTTCAGCCAGACTATCTAGAAAGCTCTTCCTAACTTATTTTTATGAGGCCCAGGGACGCCTGCTGTGGTGGTTTGAAGAGCAATGGACTCAGAGACTCATGAGTTTGAATGCTTGGCCATAGTGAGTGGCACAATTAAGAGGTGTGGCTTTGTTGGAGGAACTGTGTCACCAGGGAGTGGGCTTTGATGTCTTAGAAGCTCAAGCCATGCCCAGTGTGGCGTTCTCTTCCTGCAGATGCAGATGTAGAGCTCTCAGCTCCTTCTCCAGCACCGTGTCTCTCCCGCATGCCGCCATGCTTCCTGCCATGATGATAACGGACTAAACCTCTGAAACTCTAAAACAGCCCCAATGAAATGTTTTTCTTTAGAAGAGTTGCCATGGTCGTGGTGTCTCTTCACAGCAATAGAAACCTTGACGAAGGCACCTTCAGAGATCCGCTGTCTGTACGTGTTAAGAGGGAAGTTCAGAAATCAAGCTCCAGTCAGGATATGACAACACATTAATGGCTGATTTCTCTCTTACTAGAGGTCAACTCTGGGACAATAACCACAGCTCCAAAGCCCACAGGCACACACAAGTGAGATTGAAAACCCAAGTGAGATTTTATTATTAGCAGAACTGAGTGGGATGTTACCTGATTGTCTTGTGGAAAGAGGAAGCTGGGGAAGCTGGGGGCAGCCCAGTCCACCCAGTGTCACCAGGTGGAAGGTTCTCAGTCCATAGACTTGGCTGCTAGACTTGGATGGCAGAATCCTTGCAGGATTGATTTTCTCAGTATTGGAAAGCCTTGGCAGAAGGTACGATAATGACAGATTACCTTCCTCCCTCCCCCTCTCAATTCACTCCAAGAAAAGAAAAAAAAATGTGCCTTTTTGAGGAGAAAATATTCCTGCATGAGGACTTTCTTCTTGTAAAAGAAAATCTCCTGAGAGTGATAGATCACAGAAGTTCACAGTTATGTTAATCAAGAATTATTAATTAGCCCAGTGACTCCTTCTTCATGCATCTTTTCTGGATTAAAACCATACCTGCCCTGATAAGAGTGATGCCTCCAATTTTTAATTTATTGATAAAAATCAACAAAATGAATGATTATAATTTAATCTCAGATAATAAATTAATCTAATTTGGATGAGGTACTGATGGGCTTTTAATGACTGTAAACGACGGATTGTGCTTTGGAGGCTGAAAATTGATGAAGCAGACACTTTAAGTTATTCTTGAATATTAAAATCACATTATAACATTTAATGCTACTGTTTATTCCTCTACTTCTTGGTGTAAATGTAAAGCTAATTTTGTTACGCATCTCCTGAGGAACTCTACTTGGACACAGAAAAGTTCTTAATAGTTCACTTGCCATAATTGCTAAGTAAAAGTTTACTCTATAATACATCTTACTTCTGTGCATCTGTGAATGTGCAGGTGCACACAGAAGCCAGAGAAAGCCTCCTGACCCTCACCCCCATCAGGAGCACAGCTCATCCTGGGACCTGGGCTCACCAAGAAGCCCGAATGGCTGGGACGTGAGAGCTAGGGATACATCCATCTCTTACCCCCTAGCCCCCACAAGTATAGGGGTGGCAGGTGAACCCTGCAAGCACTTTATGGATTAAGACATCTCTTAGCCCTTCTCCCATTTTTATAGGTAATAGAAGTAAGTAATATAATCTTTTGCTCTCATTGCCAAGGGGAAAAATATACACAGTGACCCATTAGCTAGCTGAAGACCTTAGTAGATTTGGATTTATTAATAATAATTATTGAAATTATTTTCTATGTGACAGACCAGTTCCTGACTGTTATAGCAGTATAATACAGTTGCTATACCAAGGGCAAATTCTTCTTCTTCTTTTTTTTTTTCCCAAGGGCAAATACTTAAGAGTTGGATTAAATTTAAGAAAGTGGCAAAACAAGTTTCTTAAACCCTGTTTAAAAAACACAGGGTCTTCTTGGATGATGGTGGCGCAAGCCCTTAATCTCAGGACTCAGGAGGCAGAGGCAGACAAATCGCTGAGTTCGAGGCCAGCCTGGTCTATAGAGCAAGTTCCAGGACAGCTAAGGCTACACAGAAACCGTGTTTTGAGAAAAAAACCAAAACCAAACCCAAACCCAAACCTAAACCCAAACCCCAAAAACAAATAAAAACTCCAAATAAACCAGGATCCCTGTTCCGTTATGATGGTAGTCGCCAAACCCCTGGTGTATCTGTTTTCAGACTAAATTGTAATGAACATTGCCAAGACTGGTTATCAGAACATCTAAAATAGAGCCCAGAGACCAATATTAAGAAAATAAGAACCTGTGATAACTGAGATGTAAGCAGTCTTCAGGTATTTTTTGTTTTTTTCCAGACAGGGTTTCTTCTGTGTAGCCCTAGCTGTCCTGGAACTCACTCTGTAGACCAGGCTGGCCTCGAACTCAGAAATCTGCCTGCCTCTGCCTCCCAAGTGCTGGGATTAAAGGCGTGTGCCACTATTGCCTGGCTTTTTTTTTTTTTTTTTTTTTTTTTTTTAAGATTTTACTTTTATATTATGTGTGTGAGCACTTTGCCTCCATGCTTAAGGGCTGCTCAGGTTTGCATGGAAACCAACTCTGGTACTACTGCTGTCTCGGTGTCTGTCCCTGAGACAGGACACCATGAGACTGGATGAAGGCACCACTCTGAAGTCCCAGCTGCCAACTGGGCCATTTCTAATCTCCTTTCTCTTGGCTACTTCCAACTGGATGTACCTCCTAAGACCAGGCTAAGAGGCTTTTCATTTGAACAGAGCGCTCGGGTTGTGCTTGCTTTAACAAAACCACGGAGTCTGTCTGTCTGTCTCAGAAGTGACCAGGCAGCGCCCAGTTCACAAAGATCTATTAGTCCGAGAATAACCAGTTCATAGAGGTCAATAAGGGTTTTATCTGGCAATTTCAGAGACTGTGTAGTTTGTAAGACCGTATCCCAATGGCCACTCTTAATATTATCTGAGAAACTTTAAATGCTGTCCAGAATATTCAGAGAGCCCTTAGTCTGTAAGGTGGCCGACTCTGGAGGTAAACTGTTCTTCAAGTACTGCATGATTAAGACAAATCGCATCAGAGTTTGATTTACATAGTGGTGTCGCTTCCAGCCAGACCCCACTCAGCACAAACAGGGTTGCACAACACCTTGTGGCATGTGAACTTTGCAATTTTAATAGTGAATTATCAACTACAAATTTTTATAATTTTGAAAAAAAAATATCATTTATTATAGCAGTATTAGCAATCAGGCATATCCACGGACAGCTGAAAGCGACTCCGTGACAATCAGGCATCTTTACAGCCAGCTTCTGAAGGACCCCAGAACACGTTATTTCTAACTGCCCAAGAAGTGACAGGCAGTGCCTTGCAAGTCCCTTTGCGCATGCGCCATGGCCCCAATACAAGTTTCAGTCTCCCTGCCCCCACTTTCTTTTCTCTCGCAGAGGTTGCTTCTGTGCCCCCTCCCCTTTAATAATAAACCTCCCACGTGAGACCTGTCCCATGGCATGATCTTGTCCGGACCCGCTGCCCAGTCCCATCAAGCTGGTCACACGTGCCTCATCTTATCAGAGTCCCAGCAGTTTGAAAATCAGATGTTTGATCACTTAGCTTAGATCCATACGTTCTGGTCATACTTGTATAATTAAATTATAATTGTATAATTCAAAATCTCGACAAAACAAAACGAAACAAGACTCTTATGAGATATGTTTATTCAGCTTTCTTTCAAAGATTAGGAAGCCGTTTTAAAGAAGACGAAAGTTTAAGTGAAGTTTAGTGGTGAAAAGAGGCAGGTGAGGGAAGTAACCTAATCTTTTAAGTACGCACTTAGGGAGACCCACCCATCAGCAGGGCATCCAAGTTCTTGACCGTAGAAAGGCTCCTAATTTGCATCTAAGGAAGATTTTTATCCAGTTTGATCACAGTCAGAGGCAGAAACCACAGGAGTTGAAAAAGCAGATCATCATGGAAGGTCAGGCCCCTCTCAGAGTCTTAATTAGTATGTTGGGAATCTTAAATTTGAAAAAGCTATGCCAAGGGAATGTGTTTTTGAAGTTTTTTTTTTTTCTTTTTGTCCATGTGGGTAAAAGAGATCATTAAATATCTTTCACGTGAAATATAATTAAAACAAAACAAAACAACCCAAATGCCTCTTTTTTTACATTAATATTTCCGATTTTATGTGTGTGTGTGTGTGTGTGTGTGTGCGTTTGTGTGTGTGTATGTGTGTATTTTGTCTATACCAATGAGTTCTGTGATTCTTTCAACACTGAGTATCCTCTAATTTAATTTTGACATTTATTTATTATCAGAACCCAATTGGTTAAAGACTCAGGAACTCATTCTCACAGTGACCTGCCTCTCTTCTGGCCTTTCAGATGCCAAAGTGCCACGTTCTTCCAGAAGAGTATCTCATTATGTTAATTGCGTTATGTATGTATGTGCGTCTGTATGTTGGTGTTGTATGTATGTCAGATTCCCTGAAGCTAAGTTCCAGGCAGTTGTGAGCAGGCATGGGTGTTGTAAAACAAACTCGAATCCACCCTCCCCAGTCCCAAGTTTCACTCAGGTTCTTACCTTTATTTATGGAACCAGAGGTTTGTGTGTGTGTGTGTGTATGTGTGTGTGTGTGTGTATGTGTGTGTGTGTGTGTGTGTGTGTGTGT
>JADRCD010127088.1:16572-40329 GCA_019843815.1 Montemys delectorum | reverse complement strand
GTGTGTGTGTGTGTGTGTGTGTGTGTGTGTGTGTGTGTGTATGTGTGTGTATTTCATCTGGACAGAACATGAAGTAAAAAGAAATTCTCAAAGTCAGGTTGGGATGTTTAAAGGGGTTAGTTTTTGAAGATCTGGAACAAGGCAGAAATATTCATCACAAGTAAATCTCCACTGACAAATTGTTCCCATGAGATTGGTCCACAATCATGTCTGTGTTTATTTATCAATTAATGGTTGATAAAGAAGGCCTCTGGCCTCTTTGAGTAGTGTGACCTCTGTAAATGGTTCTGAGTTGTGTAAGAAAGCAGGCTGAGCAAGCCACTAAAGTTAAATCAGTAAGTAGCATTGTTCCATGGACTTTGCTTCAGTTCTTGGCTCTAGAGACATGCCTTAAGTTCCTGGCTCAGCTCCTTTCAATGACAGATAGCTGCTTGTAAACCATATAAATCTTTTTTCCCTCAAGTTGCTTTTGGTAATTGTGCTTTGTACAGCAACAGAGGAGAAAACCAGTACAGTTCACAATGTAGAAGGAAATTCTATTTTTTGACAAAAACTTTATTTTTGAGATTATAATAAAATTACACTATTTTTCCATCCCTTTCTTATTTCTAAACCATTATTTATAGTACTTCCTGCTCTTTTTCTAATTCATGGACTTTTTTTTCTGTAATTAGTATTACATATGCATAAGCACGCACAAACAAAAATCACACTCCTAAATAAAATAAATACATGTTCAATATATGTAATGTTCCTTCTATGTACAGGTTTTCATAGCTGGTCATTTGATATTTATGTTTTTATATGTTTGCTTCTTTCGATACAACCAGTATGATTGATAAATCTTACAAAATTAAGCATGTGTTTACCATCTATTCTAGCAACTTTGTGCCTTGTCACTTATTCAAATAAGGTTAAAGACATGTACACACAAAAATTGCATGTATATATTTATAGCAGCTAGAAGAAATAAATGAATTCTAGTATGTCCCTACAGTGGAAAACTCACAATGAGTTGTCAATCATGAGAACTTATTGTGAAAAATGCATATTATTAAAGAAAGGGGCTAATTTGCAGAAGTTATAGATTGCTTCAAATAAATTATAAGGGACTCTAGAAAATGGAAAGCTGTAAAGCCAGTGAAGAATATTTGTAGCTGCCAAGGAGACAGTTCAGTAGATAACATACTTTTTGTACATGTGAGTACCTGAGTTCTAGCCCTAGAATGTATACAAGAAAGAGCAAGATATTGTTGCCTACATCTAGGCCAGAGGAAGAAGATACAAGAGGATCCTGGAAGCTCTGAAGGCAAACAGTGACTCTAGCCTTCTTGAGCTTTATTCTAACTTTTTACTTAAATAAAACAAAAGTGTATGACACCTCAAGAAAAAAATTCTAAGGTTGCTCTCTGGCTTCCACATGAACATTCACACACAAAAGCATATCACACACACACACACACACACACACACACACACACAATGTATCTTTTCCTTGAGTGATTTATGAATAAGCAACACATTAATTTTATAGTGGTAAATTATGGTAGATACAGGATCAGTGGACATTTGTGAAATCTGTGGAGTATTTTGGGTTACAGAAGAACATGTGTATAAGTTATTTAACTGAACACAAACACATAGACTATGGATATCTGGGCTAATAATGTTGTATTGATGTAGGCTTGTGGATTGTAAAACTGTCTGACTTTTACACTGATGTTGAATAAAGTCCATGAATATTTGGGTCAACAGGGTATATAGATATTCTATATTTTGATAAATTTATTTTGCTAATCTAAACCTGTCTATAAAAAGTCTGTTTAAATAAATTAATTATAGAATTTATAGGATTTAAAAAAAATTAAAAGTAATGGCAGTATAAGTTGACCTGAAAAGTTCTATTAAAAAAAAGTGTGTGCTGCTAATCATACATTCGACCTTAAATATTCATTTACTTCTCATTGCTTTCCAAAAACAGCAACAATGGCAAAGAATATGAAATGAACTAAAAATGAATAATGTGGTCTAATTCTCTACTTTAGAAACAGGAGATTATGCCACATCTCAATTTCTTAATGCATTTATTTTAGAAAACAATATTTTCAGTTCTTTAGGGTGTCTTTGTAAAGTACTGTGACTGTTTGAATCAAAATGGACCCCATAGATTCATAGGGAGTGACATTATTGGAGGTGTGACTTGGTTCAGCAGCACTGACTGCATTGTGTGGCTATTAGTGACCATTCTTAAGAACATTTACAATGAAAAGCAGCAAGCTAAGCAAGTAAGAAAAACATAAAATATATATTTGGAGGAGAAACAGAGTATTAACCAACAAAAAGCCTATTGTTGAATATAATAAAGAAAGTGGTGACATCGTAGAAAGATCCAGCCCAGCTAAGCTTCCAATTAGGGAAAGGAATTTTTAAAAAGTGAAAAGAATTTTAAAATAAGCTTAGGGCCGGTGTGGTATTATATACCTTTAGGAGAAGCACCCAAGAACAGAGGCAAGGTCTCTGAGTTTAAGATCAGCCTGGTCTACAGAGCCAGTTCTAGGGAAGCCAATCTTAGGTAGTTCAGAAAATAGTATTAATAAATAATAATAATAATGATAATGATAATGATAATAATAATAATAATGATAATAATAATAAAACAACTGTTGAAGATGTACTTGAATGAAGGGCCCATGTTCCAGCAAACAGCCTCAGCAAACAGCCTAACTTGTCATCTCTGGACACAACATTCTGTAAGGGAGGCCTAGAGAGCCTATTGTGTGAAGCCAAGAATAACTAGACTGAATTGACTTGGAGATACATGGCAAGCTGTTCGAGATACCAGAGTCCTGGAATACTGGTAGAGTAAAGCTGATCACAGGGATAGAACCATTTCAAGAGAAGGAAGTGCACTTAGGTGAACAAAGCTAAAAAGGGTAGGAGGTCTGAAAAATAGTTTGAAATCAGACATGTACTTTGGAGTTTGCCTAGCAGATATTTTGTTTTTATATTTCCTTACTGTGCACCCTTTTTCTCCCTTTTGGTAATGTATAGCATATTTTAGAAGTATATGATATGCTTCTTTATTGCTTTAGAGAAATTTCAGTATAGGACTGCCCTGAGTCTCTGAATAGATTGGACTGTTAAAGAGTGTTGAGACCGAAAAAGATTATAGGAACTTTTAAAATGGGATTTTCTGCATTTTGCATTGTGATAAGGTCACAACCCAATGGGGGCCAGGAAATAGAATATGATATACTGATTGAAAATGGCCCTCATAAACTCAGAGGAAGTGGCATTAATGGAGGTGTGGCCTTGCTAGACAAAGTGTGCCATAGAGATGGGATTTGAGGTGTCAGATGATTAAGCAAGGCCGAGTGTCACTCTCTGTTCTGCTGTCTTTAGATGAAGATGTAGAAGTCTCAGGTACTTCTCCAGCACCATGTCTGCCTTCATGCCACCATGTTTTGAGCAAACATGACAATGGACTAAATATCTGAACTGTAAGCAAGCTTCTAATTAAATTATTTATAAGAGTGGCCATTCTCAAAGTATCTCTTCACAGTGAGAGAACTGATATAGGCTGACTCCATGAGAGATGCTTCAAACTGGCTCCTCAGGAGACTAGGAATACACATTTGTTTCCCAGAATTGGACAAGCCTGGACAAGTCAGTTACTGGAAAATCCCCTGGGCCTCAGGCAGCCAGTCAAAACCTGCTCCATAATCAGAACCTGCCAAGCCCCCTGGCATGAGGCAAGGGCAGAATCAGCAACAATTTCCAAGTTTTCCCAGCAAGTTTCTGGACCCCAGCAATGGTTCTGGAATGTCTCTAGATATAGACCAAATGAATGAAGATACAGGTCACCTATCTCTCCTTGGAACTCTCCTAATGTGCTTTAAATTGGACCTGTAAACTCTCTTGGGAATCTCCATCTTGGTAAGTGAAAGACTCCAGCATGTGGGTCTTCTGTAGAATGAAATGTTCTTTGCTTTTGCATACTATCTGAGTTTGGGGTATAATTCTTCAGTGAATCCAGGACCCTTACAACAGCCATAGAAACCATAACTAAGACAAACATGTAAATGTTTTTAAGTACAAAATGAGCCTTGTGACTGCTTTAAGACACAGAAATATTTTACTCTTGTGAATTTAACAGGAGTCACATGGAATAAATGATGATGTCACTTCCTATTATGTAATGATAGCCACTTAACCTTTTAACTGGAGAAAGGTATGAAATAGATTTTATTTATTGTAACAGGAAAGACTAACTATAAATACTTTAACAGATTCCTTCTAATATACATTCATCAAAGTTTAAAGTTTATTCAATTTCAAATATTTTTAGTTCTACTTTTGTGGATTTTCTGTATTGGAGAAAGGTTTTAAATTTTAGTTTCCCAATGTGAAATAGAAAATTATGCAGCAGAATGTTTGAAAGAATGTAGATTTAAAGAGAATGGTCAATAAAATATTCTCAAGGGAATGAGTGCTTAACGATATATTTGAATGCTAAGAGGCAACCAGTCATTAATAAAATAAAATTCTTTAGAGAAGAGTCCAAGAATTGAGAATAACAAATATTCTCTGAGACAAATACAATCTTTGCTTACTTTAATAGCATAAAATATGTTAAAATATGTAAACTTGTGTAAAATATGGTAGAAAACATGATACACATATGTGGTTAGAAGATCAGATATAGTTCTATGCTGATTCCAGTGTTCAATAAGTATTACAAACACAGTAATCTCAATGTCATTTTAACATTTTTAACATTTTAACATTTTTCTTGTCTAAGAGAAAGTAAGAAGTACAATTGTCAATAGACATAACCAAGATAATACTATGAATGTTTAGACAATAGACTGAATAATGGACTAAACTTTGGAGACAGACATTCATTTGAAAATGAAGATTAAGACAAACAAAGAAATGAAGACTTATGTGCCCAGATCTTTTGAAGTTCTTTGAATGCTAATATTGGTAAGAGCTATACTAGGGTAGGAAAGATTAATTTTGAGAAGGAAATAAAGCTCTGCCTTTTTGTTTGTAATGAGACAACATTCTAATCAAGCTATCAAGTTTGCAGCTGGAGATATCTTTCTAGCACTCAGAAATATATATTTTGAAATCAATATTTCAAACTGTACTTGAAACTACCTGTCTATCAACTTCCATCTGTAAAAGAATGTAGCAAATGATGAAAATAGATGCAAGTTGTACCTGAGCTAAGCTGATATTTTAGAGGGCAGAGAGACTGAGGGAAGCCAAGGAGGGAGTGGGAAGAGGTTTGGGCACAAAAGGAAGTCAAATAACACTGGGTCTGAGAGCTTTGATTTCAAAAGAAATTGCCTAAGATATCAGTGACTGCTAGAGATGAAACAGGCACCACACTTTTGTGTTCAGAAACGAGTTGTTTCTAGTTCCAGAAGAGCTCCAGTGGATGTGTTTGGAAAGGAACATTACTATGAGGTAGTATCCAGACTTGGAGATTCATGAGAATGTCCCTGCCTTCTGAATGTAACTCCAAATAGTCCTGAGAACATTGAGAGAAATCATATGGTATTGTATCGATACATACTGGCTGTTATGAATGGCAAGCATATTACTGAAGGATAATGAGGAGACAATGAATAGGGTGCCATGCTTAGAAGACAATGTCTTGCTTGGAGCCTTGCTTGTACATTGAACTGCATTACAGGTACAAAGTTCTAAGATCATGTTTTCCCTGCATAAACATGCTTGAATTCCCTTGAATTCATGTTGTAATCACCAATATAATTATTTAAAAATAGGGTTTTAAGGAGGTAGTTAGAGTTAAATGAATTCTTAAGCACAGGACTATAACCAACTAAAGTGGAAGCTTTTACAAAGAAGAGACACTTTCACACATATTTATATAGAAGCGAGGTAGAGACCATTCAGCACAACTAAACCCAGGCTACACTTTTATTTCTGATTCCAGGCTCCAGTACTGTTAGAAAATATATTTCTATGTTCTCCTCAAATCTGGATACTAACTTTATAATGAAGCACTTTTCTGGGTTTGATTTCTGTTTTTCATCCACCACTATCTCCCATATTTGGTATGATTGCAAACTAAATTTCTTATTTTTTGGAATCTTAAACACCCTCATATCAAAACTTAAATAATTAGAAAGGTCTAGACTTGTTGTCAGTCTTATTACACAATATTGTGTGTGTGTGTGTGTGTGTGTGTGTATGAGAGAGAAAGAGGCAGAAAGAGAGAGACAGAGACAGAGACAGAGACAGAGACAGAGACAGAGAGAGAGATTAAAAATATAAGTTCCCAGGATAAGGAAGTAAGAAAAGAATGACTAATTTAGCTAATTCGTAGGGACCACCTATGATGGAAAATCATGGAATATTGGTAAGTGTTAACAATAGGGGTAATTTTACCAAAAATTTAATAGCTCTCCAGTCATTTTAACTTTCAACAATAAGAGGCCTACTTTGAATAATCCTCACAAATACTAATTATAATTTATACTTTGATATTTTTATTTATAGTTGAGTTTTTGATATTATGAAACATTACTGAGCAGGTTATCGAGGACACATTGCAAGGTCAAAAGTTCTCTAGAGCTTCTTTCATGCTGTTTATTCTTTCTCTATAGGCATAGAAATTTGCTTGAATATAATATTTCTGGTGTATCACATGCCCAGTAAAATTATGTTACTAAAATTTGCAAGAAAAATCATTTAAAAAAAACAAATGTGATTAGGAATACTAATTTACATTGAAAAAATTAGAATATTTATTTTGTTGTCACTGAAATATAAAATTATGTCTTATTGTACATTCAACTAAGGAAACTTAGATCAAACATTATTTAAATTTCTATCCCTTCACTGTGTTTAAGATTATCTTCCTCAGTTAAGGCTGTACTGTACTGCCTAAATTTCCAATTTTCTTCAGACCACATTTACATAGAATTCCAGCAACATTCTTTAAAAATTGCTGTTTGACAAATAACTATTAACTATATATTAGTCACCTGGCCCCACTTCATTCTTTACTTACAGGGTTTAATCCAATACTTTGGAATTAATTCTCATTTTACTCTCTCAAATACAAATTTTCAACACTTGGCTTATTTTTAACAAGTTAATATATGCTTTTGGAACAAAATGACTTCTGAAGAAGTCATCAAGCAAATTTAAGATGCTTAATGTCAAAACAGCTCAATCTATATTGTCTCAGTTGCTGTTTATTTAAAAAATGAACACAAGCAATTTCATAAGCATTTAAAATTACTACTTGTTACATAGAATTTATCTTTCTGTCAATTATTAACTAGTTTTCAAAATCACCAAATAATAAAATATCTGAAAGCCCAATCTGTGTGAAAATTTATCAGGAATTTAATTTAAAGTCCAAAAAATAAAAATATACCTGATCTTTAAGGTCATAAAATATGAATGATTAGATCAAGATTATTTTATAATGTAAAATGTATGAATTATAAACAGAATTAATGTGGAAAGGTGAATGTGCATACATATATTACATACACATTTATATATGTATGAATATAGTTATTGTATGTATATATATATATATATACTTAAATATACAAGTATATAGTAAGCATATGCACATATATAATGCATATATATCTAACTGATTAATAATATATGATTTTAATATTAATGTTTACTTGAATTATATTTATGCATTATTGTCTATATACTCACATATATGGTTATAAACATATGTATTTAGACATATATTTATATGTATAATGTTTATATTTATATTTTTTCCTTTGACTGACCTAGTTAAAGAAGTAGTAGACAAGCATTAATAGGTAACCGAAATGATAAAACCAGGTGTCACTATCTCTCAGCAAAGAACATGCTCTTAATATTATCATTAACAACTGATACTGCACTGCAAAGAATAGAAGTATTCAGGCAGTGAATGTCCATGGCAATGGATAAACGCTTAGTGATTGGGGTTAAGGACAAGGTACACTCATGAAAGATAATCTTATAAAGAATCTCAAAGGCTATGTTTAACTTCACTACTTTACCAAATATGACTCATTCAATCTTTCTACATGTTGGTCTGGCCTTGTACACAACTAGTTTGAAACAAACAGCCCCATGATGGAAAGGAAAGTTGTGACTCTTCAAAGGCTAAGATCAAGCATGTTTATTTTTAGAAAGGTATCATTCTTTCTGTCAAGATTTTTAAAGCATCCATCTGATGAGAAAACAGAGTAAATTCCACACCAGTGAATTTTCAGGATGTAAAAACCATTACTGAACTTTTTATATCACTCTCAAATTTCATTCATATATTGATTAAATACAAATCGTTAGAGTGTTACATTCTTTTCAAATTCAAATTTTCACTCTCAAATTGCAACATGGAATTTGATGTGGTATTAGGATAAAAATACAAAAATTGTGAGCACAAATGTTCATACTCAAAATCCAGAAATTACTAACCCAAAATGTACACAGCTGCAGAGATACAGAATGATCATCTATTTCTCATGATTTTATTAACCTAATATTTGTCATACTATAGCATTTTTGGTTAATAATTGCATTTTCTTCTAAAATTAATTAAAAAATTAGAAGTAATAAATTAAGCAGGGTTAGAAAGTATGACCTGGTTATGAACTTTAAACGCATGGTTGGGATCCATTGTCCAGGTGTCCATATATGAATAGAACAGTTTTCATGGTAAGAAAAAAAATGTCAATTTTATAATACTAAGACACAATAAGTATCAGGACCCTGTTTTTAGTTTTAGTTTCTAAATAATAGCCATTAAAACCAATTCATAAAAGATTTTCTTTAGCATACCCTGCTACAAGTCTTATCCATAATGAGTAAATTGTGTGATGGAGAAGAACCCAAAAGGTATGATAAAACAAACTCCTATAATCATCACCAGAAAAAATAGGGTATGTAGAGAGGACAAGAGAGTGAGAGATAGGGAAAGAAAGAGAGAGATGAGGAGAGAAATAGAGAAATACAGAGAAAGAGAGAGAGATATATAGAGTATCAGGGAGACAAAAACAGAGAGAAAGACAGAAAGACAGAGACAGAGAGAAAGATAAGAATCCCAAGGTCTCCTTCAAAAATAATTTCATAGATCTTACAGAGATTTAAAATTGAGAGTATATAAAGAACTAATAAAAAGAGTATAAAGCAATAGCAAATAAAATTGCCCATTCAAAATTGGACATGAGATCTGAATAGAGTATTCTCAAGTTAAGAAATAAATGGTTTACAAATGTTTCAAAAAAGGTTTATCATACCTAGAAATTACAGAAATGCAAATCAAAAAATAAAAAATAAACATTTAGAATTCATTTCACCCAAATTATAATGACAAATATCAGCAAAACAAAACAAGTTAAAAAGGCAGATGAGTATATAGGGAATCGGAACTTTCATTCCCTGTTGGTGAAGTTAAAACTTTGTCCAGACAGTCTGAAAATAAGCATAGAGACTCCTCAAGAAGCTAAAAATAAATCTATCCATGTAACTCAGGTATGCCACTCCTTTGCATATACCCAAAGTACTTGATGCTCTACTCCCTAAATACTTCCTCAACCATATTTAGATATATGTTATGCACAATACTTAGGAAATAGAAGAAACTTAAATGGTCTTCAACTGGATAATAGCTAATAAAAAAACTGTGCTCTCTATAAATTATGAACATATTTAAGTCTAAAATTAAAATGAAATCATTAAATATGAAGAAAATGTGTGGAAATACAAGGGATCATATTGATCAAGGAAACTGAGATCTTAAAAAACAAATACTATATGCTTATTCTTATCTAAGGTTCTTAAATCCAAGTAATGAGATATTTGGAGAGAGATCGAGAATAGCACTGTACAGATGATTTCACTGGAAAATAAGAATAGTGAATATGGACCTCAGTTGAGGGAGGAGAATTATAATAAGTATAAAAGAAGGAAGAGTTGAAAAAATAACAATAAGGGTGGCTGACTAAAATTATAAGGAATCTTAATAATAATTATCTACCTAAAATACTTTTAAAAAACCCATAAATCTATGTATAAATATACATATATTGTTTGAAGAAATATTTTCTGACTGGGCTGACAATGCTTCCCACAAGAGCTTCAGGTTGTCTCACAAACTATCCTCAATACCAAAAATTACAAGGTTTCTGTTGAGTTGTTGACTACTGTGGTTCAAGCATCTCCCAAAAATTATAGGCTATTAGAATTGTTCTCAGTTGTTCCCAGAAATAGAAGTCCCTATTGTTGAAGGTGCAAATACATAGACATAGAAACAAAAGGATGTTCAATTAGTCTGATCAAAAAGCCTGCTCTCTATAGACTTGATTTCATAGTACCAATAAGGTATCATGCAAACTTCCAAAGGGAGGAAGCCCCTAACAGTATTCTCTGTATCACCTAATATGCTTAAGAACCACAACTAATGACCAGTATAACAAAATAACTCTAAAAGCAAATTCCATGGGCAAGAACCAATAGCATTGTGATTGGACTCAAGAAGTGGACAACAAGAATAATATCACATCTGGTACTGAAAATCTAGCTAATTACCAAGGAACAGTGAAGTCATAGATCTTGAAAGAGTATATACAACCACTATTTTCCTGAACTTACATAATCCCCAACATTTAGAAATAAGTATAGTCCACATTCTTTATTTAGGAAACATTGCATCAGATAGAGACTACTATAATTTCTGTGGTTTTTGACCAAGACCAGTCTTAGCTGAGTTTTCTATTTCTCTGATCAAATAGATAAATTAAAGCAATTTAGGGCAAAAAATAAAGAGTTTATTTTAGCTACTCTGGAAGGCAAAGAAAGCAGTCACGGGGGAGGCACAGAGGGAAGATCTGGGTAGGAGAGGGGACAGAGAGGCTAAGGGGAGAACATGATCAAGTAATGGGGAGGAGTAGTACTGAAGCCCTGAGGGCTAGGAGAAAGAATGGAAACTGGCAACCTCGGGAAGTAGGGGGTTGAAAGGAACCTCTAGAATGTACAGGAGACTTGAGAGGTGAGAGACTCTTAGGACTCAAAGGGAGGAATCTTGGAAGAAATACTCTACAGTGGAGAGGGAGAACTTGTAGAGTCTACCTTTAGTGGAGGGATGGGGTTGCCATCCCACAGTAAAAAAACATTGACCAATAATTATTTCTGTCTGAAGGAACTGCAGGGACCAAAATGGAGAAGAACATGAGAGAAAGAATGTTCAGTGATAGGCCCAACTTGAGATCCAGCTCAAGGGAAGGCCCGACGCCCTGACAAGGTTACTGATGCTGCTGTGGTGTGCTTGCAGACAGGAGCTTATTATGACTGCCCTCCAGAAGTTCCAAGAAGAAGCTGAAAGAGTCAGATATAGATATTTCCACTCAACAAATGGATAGAAGCCAGGGACTCCTGTGGTTGAACTGGAGAAAAGCTGGAAGAAGCTGAGTAGGAGGGCAGCCCCATGTAAATACCAACTGTCTCAACTGACCTGGACCCCTGAGATCTCTCAGACACTGAGACAATAACCAGGCAGCATATACAGGTGATATGAAGCTCCTGACACATATACAGCAGAACTGCTTTGTCTGACCTCAGTGACAGATGATGTATCTATACCTCAAGAGACTTGAGACACCAGGGAGTTAAGAGGTCTGGTGGCGTAGGGGTAGAGAGGGGGGCATCCTCTTGGAGACTCGGGGGAGGAGGTATGGGATGAGGAGCAGTGAGGGGGCAGACTAGGAGGGAGGACTAAAGAATAAAAGTAAATAAATTAAAAGTAGTTTATTTTAATTTAGCTTAGAGATCATTGCAAACATGAGATAGAAAAACTAAAAGATCCAGAAGAATGGGAAAGTTTCTCTAAGATAGTGTCTCTGAGGAACACCAGAATGCATATCCATGAAGTCTCAGTAGCCTAGATGCCAAAATAAATAGACATTCTTACTTGGACCAGGAGAGACCATGAATCCTCAACCTTAGACAAAGAACTACAGGAAGTGGGAGAAATCATCTTCCCCTAAAATAACCTATTCGTTACCTAATACCAAATGGTCAGCTCTCAAAACATATGCATACTCATTGCATTATTTGGCCTGTGCAGGTTTTATTTAAACACACACACCACACACACACACACACACACACACACACACACACACACACACTACCACAACTATTACCACCATTACCACCACCATCAACAAAAACAATAGGGGGAAAGAGCCTGTTCTATTAAAATAGAGTCAGGGAATAAGAAGGCATGACCTGAAGGGATGTTAGGGAAGAAGAGATGAGTCAAATGTATTAAACTTTCCCCAAATTAAGAAAGCAATACTTAAAATCTTTCCTTACCTAAAATTCACTTAGGTTCAAATGCTTCAAAAGTGTGACTATATAAAGATATGAGACATGGTGGTACATTTAAGTTATAAACTATAGGCTTGGGGTAAAGCTCAGTGCTACATAGCATTCTTCTTTGAATAACTGGCACAATAATCTTGTTTAAACACTAGTATCAGAACCACATACACACAAAAGTGATGCATCCATTTTTCTACTGCATAAAGCTTTCTAAAGTTCCTAGTGTGTTATAAATTATGGTACTCTAATGCTATATAAATAAGAGAATTAATCAATTTACAAGCAGCAAATTCTCTGTTAATAAGTAAATGTTTTCAGTAAATGTTTCTTAAAATAATTTTTTATTTAATTACATCACATTTTCAGACTAAATACTTTATTTGATATGTTCAGTAAGTGAGTCATGATAGGAATGTCCAGACACTCAGGATCCAGTTAGAGGAATTCCTCCTCTGCCAGGTGCAGAGAAAGCACTGTAAAAAAAAATTAAAAAAATTTTTAAAAAAAGATGAATTTTGTCCATGAAATGGTTGTGCCGTGTCCCCAATTTCTAAAGTACAGATTATGAATCAAGGCAATCAGCAGGGCTGTGTTTGGAAAATCTTAATATTTTAAAGCCTGTAAAAGCCGATTGGAAATTCTGAGGTTTATTGACAAACACTTTCCAATATTCTTCAAAAAGTTTTTCTCTAGACTGAGCTTGCCCTGTTGTTCATGCTGGGTATGAAGAAATGAGGATCCAAGATGTGCTCGGCTGCCCTGAGGAACGAACCAGTGAGCAGGGAAATGGATGAGAGAAAGATACACAATGCACACTGGATTAAGGACATTTTTTTCTTCTATCATATATTACATCCCTTCTTCAGTTACCCTTCCCTCAACTCCTCCTACTTCCTCCCCACATTTCTCCTTCCATTTCCTTTCAAATATGAGCAATGAGCAGAACTCCTAAGGATATTAGCTACAACTGAACATGGCATAACATATTATACTAAGACTAGGTACACACCCTCATTTCAAGGCAAGTTGAGGCAACCCAGTAGGAGGAAAGGGGTCCCAAGAGGAAGCAAAACATTAGAGACAACCCCACTCCAACTGTTAGGAGTCTCATAAGAATACCAAACTATACAACCATAGTATATATGCAGAAAACCTAATGCCTCTACTGCCAACAATTTGTCCTCCCTGCAAGATATGTTGGGGCAATGTTGCACAGATGACAATGAGGGTGTGGCTGGCCAATGACTGATCTAACATGAGGCCTATGCTTAAGAGAGAGTTCATGCCTGACATTTCATGGATGGCTATCAATCAAAGATTGGATAGGCCAGAGACCTAGGATAGAAGCAAAAATGACTGGCTATAAAGAACATGTCAATTAAATGATTCCTAAAGATACTCTGCTATATTCAGAGCCTAGGTCAATCATCATCAGATAAGCTTCATTTAGCAAGAGCAAATGTACAAATTCACATCCCAACACTAGGTGGAGCTCTGGGTAGCTGTGGAAGAAGGTGGTGGGGTAGGATTGTAGGATCCAGAGCCATTGAAGACAACACAGAATCAACTAAGGAGAGCTCATAAGGACTCACATAGAGTGAAGTAGTAATTACAGAAATAGTGTTTAAAAAAATAAGAATCAGCCTTCTCTTATAGAGTGTACCTTGTCCCCTTTCCTAGGACAGGAAAAGCTTTGTCTCTCTGTGTGCTTTGGAGAACTCTAATCCATCGAAAAAGTAGACCTGGACACTTGTGATCAGATTCTCTTACTTTATTCAAAAGAAGTACATTGAGTGAAGAATTATGTATTATGCACTTATTTTAATTCTTTTGAACATTTAGCAGACACAATTTTGATATTTGTAGGGAGTTCAATATGATAATTTAATATATGTAGGCACTGGGCAATAATCCAATCAAATTGAAATTATCTCTCTTTATTCCTCAAATACCTATCACTCCAAAGTTCTCCGGATGTTTTTTATGTGAATTATAGATTATAGTAGTGTGTTGTTACATTATCCCTACTCTATAATAAACACCACATCTCTTCATTTTTGGCTGTATCTTAATATCTGTTTTTTAACCTTTTTTTCCTGTTTCTCTTAGTATTGAGAAACTGTTCTTATGAGTAGTTGTTTGAGATCATCTATTAATTTGTAACCAATGGTGAACAGAATGTGAACCTTAACTTACACTTTTGCTATTCTTCTTTCACTTAATATGTGGTATGCCAGATCCACTGACATGCACAGACGTGTGTGTGTGTGTGTGTGTGTGTGTGTGTGTGTGTGTGTGTGTGTATTCAGGATAGTGGTCTATATTTTAGTGGTGAATTTATACAATTCTCTTTTCTTTTATTTTTTTTACCAAAATATTTTTTGATAATTTTATACATATGCATATGCACACATATATACACAAACACTCATATACACACATAGATACATATATGTACATATACACACAAATACCTGTATACACATGCACACAGTTACATATATATGCACATGTATATGTACTTAAGTATATTTGTACATATGTTAGGTGAACTCTGACTGCTTTCACCATGTCCGTCACTTGTTTCCTTAGCATCCTATTCTCTCTCCCACCCAAGTCCCTTTTCTCCATTCACAGCATTTTGTTGGGTTTTGTGGCCCAGCATATTTAGCCAGGGATATCTATGTAATCATGGGTTTGGCAATATATTTTGGAGCATGATGAGGTCATTAGTGGCTATACAACTGAAAAAAAAAATCTGCTCTTCCCCTCAAATCCAGCAGCTCAATATTCAAAAGAGAGGAGTGTGACCATTTGGGCTCCGACTTGATCTAGTATTGACAGTTGACATGCCCAATCTTGTAAGGGCATGCTACTGTGACTGTGAAATCACAATTGCATTGGCTGTGTCATGCCCATGGGGTAGCTTTTCACAGAACTTCTCCCTCCCTTCGGGGTATTATGCTTTTAATCAGATTATTTCTTCGTTGTTGAATTATATAGGATGTTTACATAATCTGAAAATTAGCTCTCATTTCCAACACAAAATTTTAAAATGTTTTCTTGAGGTAATATCACTTATATGACTATATTCTATGCTATACAGAAGATTTTAATATGATGGAAACCATATTGCTTATCCTTGTGAGTGATAACCTAAACATTGTTTTGTTGTTGTTGTTCTTTGGGTGGTGATGTAGTTTTTTTTTTTTGTTTGTTTGTTTGTTTGTTTGTTTTTTTACTTCTCCTGAAACATGTGGACATATTTTACTTTCTGCTGCCTAATTTCTGGTGTAACATTTATATCTTTCTTTGACGTTTTGAGAAAGCATTGATTTGTGGCGGAATGTAGGAACCTGCATTCTTTCTTGTACAAATGAAAGTAAAGTTTACTCAGTTCTGGTATTGATCAGACTGTCAGTTCTCTGAAGAATGTTCCTGAAGCTTCTGTGCCACATGATGTGACTATATATTTTGATTAACTCATGGGTTATCTGTTATGTTTCATGTGTGGTGAGTATAAGTCCTTATGTCAGTGCACAATTTAACTTGGTAAGTGGTTTTGTAGGATATCTTGAAGTTCTTTATTGGGATGATTCTTATTTTGTTCTTTGTTTTCTTCACTGCTGCAGTGGTAATTCTTTATGATCAATGTGATAATGTTTGGATCTAAGAGGAAAAAACTCCTACCTGTAGGTGTTTGAGGGCACTGCTAGAAGACTAACATGAGAGAAGACTCCACAAGAGACTGGAGTAGAACAAGGGACTCTGAGGGGCTGCTTCCTTATTTATCTTCCCTTATTTTTTATGACTTCATCAATTGCTACTGGCACTGCTAGAGCTGTTGCAATCCACCATAGGTACCAGAATCTAGTTTCTCTGATCTACCATCTGAAAACTTGAAACACATAGAAAATATCCATGGCTTCAGTATCACGTAGAGAATACTGAGATGTCCAGCATGTGATTATCAAAACTATCAGATTTCAGCCTATTGAGCGTGTTGTCAGCGATTATTGCACTTCCCAGCCTGCTGATTGTCACCCTTCAGCTAACATTCCCTGAACAATATTGGTTCTGTTCCCCCAGAGAAAACAACCTAATGAACCTAGTATAATTTGTTTCTAATAATTTAATTTTGGGCCTACTGTGAATTGGTCTGCATTTGTATCTCTTTACTGAAAATATTTCTTCTTTAGGTAATAAAATGGTACTATTTTGTGTGTTATTCCAGTGTTCAGTATTTTTCCATTTTTTTTAATCATTTCAAGAGGATCTAAAGAGGGGTAAGTCTTTATGTTTTTCCCAGATTAAAATGTCAGGAAATCTTAAATGAAGTATAATTTTAATTTTCCTTTCTTGCCTTTATCTTCTTTTAGATGTTACTTGGAAAAAAATCCAGCTGTTCTTCATCTAGTAAATTGTCTCTGGGTTTGCCATATATAGCATTCCTTATGTTGAGGTCTGTTGAGATGTATTTTAATACTGGCTGAAAGTTTTTATAATGCAGGAATTTTATATTTTTGGATTTCCTGCCTCGTGCTATCCTACAATACTTGCTACACAATGGCTGATGTGTGCAATTACTTTTATTAATTTGCACATGTTCAGCTACCCTTATTCCTAGCAAAAACAACTCAGACATTTTTCATGTTAGATTATTTTAATGATTTTTTTCCTAGTTGTTTTGGTGGATATTGTTTATCTTTCTTTTTCTTTTTGTGTCTTATTGTCTATATTCATCTGGAATCTTCATTTGTACTTTGATTTTTTGTGTTTGGTTTGGCATTATATAGTATTCCTAATTTCATATAATCTATTAGGTAGATTTCTCTTGCATCTTTTACTTTTTAATTGCTTAAAATAATTTCAAAGAAATGGGCTTTTTATCTCTTCCATGCAAGTTCTATAGGATTCCACACGTTACCCATCAATAAGTACTGATATGTTATTGATGGGTCTTTCAATTAATTTTCAATTAATGGTAAAATAATATTAATTTCTTTAAACTTTATATATAATCACAATTTAACAACTGATGTCTCAGAATATTTCATTTATATTGTTTTCTAATTCTGTAACATTCTTTTCATTTGTCATCCTTTGTATTTCTCTGATAACAGTTGCTGTGTGTCCTTCTTAGCTGTAATTAGTTTTAGTTTTCTCCTTTTATTTTTTATTCAGCTATTTTGTTGATCATTATTTTCTTTTAAAAATTAATCTGTAACTTGCTTAATTCTTCATATAGTTTGTGTTCTGATTTCATTTATTTCTACTTTTTTAGGTTCGTTTTTATTGATTTTTCTTTTTAGATTCTTGTTCTCATAGATCCTTAACATATATTGTTGAGCTGCTTGTTTTAAAGCTATCTAATTTATTGACATTGGATTTTCAGAAAAACCTTCATTATTATTTTTTGATGCATTTTGTAGGTTTCTATAGCTTTACTTTCATTTTGATTTGTTCCAAAAAGTCTTTTAACTTTTATTTTTGCAGTGACTTACTATTTTTTCTTCCTTTTTTGTTTCTTTTGTTAGATATTTTCTTTTTATAAAATTTCAAATGTTATCCCTTTCCTGGCCGCCCCCCACTCCTGGAAACCCTATCCCATCCATCCTCCTCCTGCATCTTAGAGGATGATCCCCGCCCTACCCATCTACTCCTGCCTCCTGCCCTGTATTCTCCTATACTGGGGCTTGGATCTTTCAAGGACATAGTTTACTCTTGTTTATTTCCTATTGCTCTTACTGAGTTCTATTTTTATTTTCCTTATATCACAGAAGATATTATACAAAACTTTAAAAATTTGTTCACCTAAAAATATTGGGCTCTATATGATTTTGTGTGGTTTTTGCTGTGTTTTGTTTTGATTTTAGGGTTTTTTTGTTGGTTTACTTTTAATGTCATCTTATATGTGTATATTTTTTCTGAAAGTTAAAGCAATATGAAACTAGGTTGTTATAGAAATGGGAAAGATCTGGAGGAGCTGAAGGTTTTTAAATAACACAATCAAAATATATTTCATGAAAAAATTAAAAAAAAAACTTTAAAAATAAGAATTAGGTGGTTCAGTCAGAGAAGATGCACCTAACACTAGAGAGACTGGTGACCCCATTGAGTGGGGAGGCCTGGTGTGGGGAGAATAAGATCATCCTCATGAAGACAGGGGTGAGAGGTGGGAGGTATAGGATGTGGAACAGTCAGAGGGTGGACCAGGAGGGGGAAAAGTCTGCAGTATAAAAAAATTAAATAAAATTAAAAAATAAGCCTTATAGGCAACTGAGGAAGGCTAAGGGTTAAAGTCTTCTCTGAGAAGACATTTAAATGGTTATTTGATACCAAATGTTCTGCCCTGAAAACACACAAACAGCATATAGACAGATAGGTTGTATTTAAATAGGTATGTAATAGTTATATATTATATATTCACATAATAAGTATTAATGAATAATGGTCATGCATTTGTAAGAGAGTAAGTAAAGGCATATTTTGGCAGTACTGGAGAAAGAAAAGGGAAAGGAAATTATGTAATTAAAAACTCAAAAATAAATTTAAAAAGAAAGTTGTTGAGACTTGTTTATAAATACCACATGATCACTACACAATTTATCATCTAGTAAAGAGACAACCATATCTTCTGAAGCTGTTGAAGAAAATGTACTATAAATGTACTTGGGGTTATGTTGGAGTTTGTGCATAAAAGAATTGTTGTCTCCCTTTAGGGATATAATAATCCTATCACATTCCTGTTCCTTTGATTCTTATATTAATGTTTCTACTCTGTAACAGTCTTTTCTTCCAATATTAGTGGATGTCTTTCAAGGTGAAGTATTTTCTCATGTAGCTGGAGTGTAAGGCATTGCTTGGGTTGACAGTGTGGCTTTGGTCATGAGTGAACTCAGAAGTATTCTCTCCATGTGACTCGGTCAGTTATACTGAACATCAGTGGATACTTGTGCCCCAATAATCTAGACGCAGACTGATAAAGTAGTAGAGTTATTTTATGTTGACAAAGGGTATCAAATAAACATAACTGAAGGTACTATTAAGATGGCTGATGATAGTAATGGTGACAGTCATCATATTAGGGGCATGGATAAGAGATGCAAATATTCTCAGGAAGTTTGGAGTTGAAAACAAATTGGTCCACACCCTCCAGTGAAAGCAGTGCCTGGATTCAGGTCACAAAGTGTCGCATATGTAGATCCAGCAGAGGCAAGTATACCAGTAGCTGTGGAGATAACAACAACATTGTCTATGCAACTTACATAGGACACTGACCTCAGGTCACAGAGAAGCAAGAACAGAGGCAGTTGAAATTGGTGAAGCTGTGAGGCTTTGGTCTTTGGTGAAGTAATTCCTTGAGTTTTGGAAAAGCAAATAAATCTCTCTAGTTTATAAGAGATTTTATTTCATACTGTACTGACTAGTTTTGTGTGTCAACTTGACACAGGCTGCAGTTATCACAGAGAATCGAGCTTCAGTTGGGGAAGTGCCTCCATGAGATCCAGCTGTGGGACATTTTCTCAATTAGTGATCAAGGGGGGTAGGCCCCTTGTGGGTGGGGCCATCTCTAGGCTGGAAGTCTTGGGTTCTATAAGAGAGCAGGCTGAGCAAGGCAGAGCAAGCAAGCCAGCAAGGAACATCTCTCTATGGCCTCTGCGTCAGCTCCTGCTTCCTGACCTGCTTGAGTTCCAGTCCTGACGTCCTTGGTGATAAACAGCAATATGGAAGTAAGCCAAATAAACCCTTTCCTCCCAAACTTGCTTCTTGGTCATGATGTTTGTGCAGGAATAGAAACCCTAAGACACATACTAGAGCAATGAATCATGGTCCTCTCCCCTATAAGGTGAGCTATAGTATCTCCAGGGTTTCAGACAGTAAAACCTGTGATTCTAAGACCAGCATCAACATAGTAGCCTATACTTAGGCTTCATAGAGGAATACCCAGTAATATCATGGATATTATGGACTCAGATGGCAGAAACTGTTGGCTGAGTCCACATGCAATGAAGGGTTCTGTCCTCTGAAGAGGAGTTTATTTGCTTTTCCAAAACTCAAGCATACAACAATAATACTGTAAATGCTTGTGGCAATAGTTGAGGTGTAATGGTGGCCCATAGGCCACATTGGTTAAAGAATCCCAGAATTGACACTTTATCCCTGATGGCACTGGTATTTGGATGCTATGGAAATTGTCAGGGGGCAGAGTATGAGAAATGAAGTGGAACCTCCTTTTTTGGAACAAAGTCACTGTTTAGATACCAAGCAAAGTATCACAGCCTATGAAAACAGGTGATCATATTGTCACTGGTGGTTGGCAAGCCATGGTGAGAATGTGGGCCTTGGAAGACTTCCCAATTTTATTTATACATAATAGTAAGTCTTCCCTGGGTAAGTAGCTGGGATTGAAAGTGTGAACTTTGTCTCTGCAACACCTTCCATGGGTATTTTGTTCTCCATTCTAAGAAGCATGAAGTATCCACACTTTGGTCTTCCTTCTTAAGTTTCTTATGGTTTGTGGATTGTATCCAAGCTTCTGGACTAATAGCCACTTATCACTGAGTGCATACCTTGTATGTTATTTTGTGATTGGGTTACCTCACTCAGGATGATATTTTCTGGATCCATCTATTTCCCTAAGAATTTCAGAAATTCATTGTTTTTTTTTTAATTAGATATTTTCTTTATTTACATATAATGTGATATCTCCTTTCCCAGTTTCCCCTCCAAAAATAAAAAATAAGAATAAAATAAAAATTGAAAAAACAAAAACAAACAAACAAACAAAAAACCAAACAAACAAAAACCACTGTCCCCCCCACCCCCCACTCCCTGCTCACGAACCCACACTCTCCTGCTTCCTGACCCTGGCATTCCCCTACACTGGGGCATAGAACCTTCACATGGCCAAGGGCCTCTCCTCGGATTGATGACCGACTAGGCCATCCTCTGCTATATATGCTACTGAAGCCATTAGTCCCACCATGTGTACACTTTGGTTGGTGGTTTAGTCCCTGCGAGCTCTGAGGGTACTAGTTAGTTCATATTGTTGTTTGTCTTAAGGGACTGCAAACCCTTAAGTTCCCTTCATTGGGGACCCTGCACTCAGTCCAAAAAAAAAGTCATTATTTTTAATAGCTGAGTAGTACTCCATTGTATAAATGTACCACATTTTCTATATCCATTCCTCTGTTTTAGGACATCTGGATTCTTTCCAGTTTCTGGCTATTATAAGTAAGGCTGCTATGAACATAGTGGAGCATGTGTCCTAGTTAGTTGTTGGAGGAATTTCTGGGTATATGGCCAGGAGTGTAATTGCTGGTTACTCAGGTAGAACTACATCCAATTTTCTGAGGAACCACCAAATTGATTTCCAGAATGGTTGTAGCAGCTTATAATCCCATCAGGAATAAAGGAGTGCTCCTCTTTCTCCACAACCTAGCCAGAATCTGCTGCCACCTGTGCTTTTGATCTTAGCCAATCTGACTGGTGTGAGGTGGAATCTCAGGGTTATTTTGATTTTCATTTCCCTGATGGCTAAGGATGTTGAACACTTCTTTAGGTGCTTCTCAGCCATTCAGTATTCCTCAGTTGAGAATTCTTTGTTTAGCTCTGTACCTCATTTTTTCATAGTGTTATTTGGTTCTCTGGAGTCTAACTTTTTGAGTTCTTTGTATATATTAGATATTAGCCCTCTATGGGATATAGGGTTGGTAAAGATCTTTTCGCAATCTGTTGGTTGCTGTTTTATCCTATTGGCAGTGTCCTTTGCCTTATAGAAAATTTGTAATTTTATGAGGTCCCATTTTTGAATTCTTGATCTTGGAGCACAAGCTATTGGTGTTTTGTTCAGGAAATTTTCCACAGTGCCCATGTGCTTGAGACTCTTCCCCACTTTCTTTTCTTTCTTTCTTCCTTTTTTTTTTTTTAGATTTATTTATTATATGTAAGTACACTGTAGCTGTCTCCAGAAAAGGGCATCAGATCTCGTTATGGGTGGTTGTGAGCCATCATGTGGTTGCTGGGATTTGAACTCAGGACCTTCAGAAGAGCAGTCAGTGCTCTTAACTGCTGAGCCATCTCTCCAGCCCCCTACTTTCTTTTCTATTAGTTTCAGTGTATCTGGTTTTATGTGGAGGTCCTTGACCCACTTGGACTTGAGCTTTGCAGAAACAAAACGTGAAGCAGAGTGAGGAAGGACAATCCAGAGACTATCACACCCAGGGATCCTTCCTATATAATCTCTTCAAACCCAGACACTAATGTGGATGCCAGCAAGGGCTGGCTAACAGGATCCAGATATAGCTATGTCCTGAGAGTGTCTGCCAGTGCCCGTGTAATACAGAAATAGAGGCTCAAAGTCATCCATTGGACTGAGCACAGGGTCTC
Source organism: Montemys delectorum (assembly GCA_019843815.1). Classification (NCBI taxonomy): domain Eukaryota; kingdom Metazoa; phylum Chordata; class Mammalia; order Rodentia; family Muridae; genus Montemys; species Montemys delectorum. The sequence continues at coordinate 17,550 of JADRCD010127088.1, read as the reverse complement.
CAAAGAAGGAGCTAGAGAAAGGGCCCAAGGAGTTGAAGGGGTTTGCAGCCCCATAGGAGGAACAACAATATGAACTAACCAGTACTCCCAAAGTTCCAGGGACTAAACCACCAACCAAAGAGTACACATGGTGGGACTCATGGCTCCAGCTGCATACGTAGCAGAGGATGGCCTAATCGGTCATCAATGTGAGGAGAGGCCCTTGGCCCTGTGAAAGCTCTATGCCCTAGTGTAGAGGAATGCCAGGGCCATGATGTGGGAGAAGGTGGGTTGGTGAGCAGAGTGAGGGAGGAGGGAATTTTTTTTCAAAGGGGAAACCAGGAAAGGGGATAATATTTGAAATGTAAATAAAGAAAATATTTAATAAAAAATCAAGTGTGAACTTAGTCCTTTCTTTCTGTGGCGACTCTGAAATTCCTTCTTATCGAGGACCCTATCTACCCTTTGCTGAGTCTCTTGTTGGTGTGAGTTGCTGTTCTGAGATGGCCATCCTTCCTGTGTCTCTCTAGTTCTTTTCTTGAGGAGGCAAAAAACACAAGCTACTCTTATTCAGTTGCCCAGGATGATTCTTTCTCACAGTTAAGATCCAATTCAGAATTTCTAAGGGAGATCTGAGCTAGTGTAGTTCTAGGGGAGAATTTCAACCTCAGGAACATTAACATTTTAACAAAGTAGAGGCAGCTCCTGAATTTGATGTTTGGTTTAGGATACATCAGTTTTATGCTAACAGAAATTTATATGCACTAAAGAAATACTGTTCCTTGAACTTTGTTGTTTTTCTCGTTCTTCCTGATTAAGAGAGCACCTTTTATAGCAATCCAGGATAGCCTCAGAGCTCTTTCATAGATATGAATGACTCAGACTTTTTTTTTAAAGTTTTTTTTAAAAATTATCTGTATTTGTTTGTGTGTGTGGATGCATGTGTTTGTGTGTGTGTGTGTGTGTGTGTGTGTGTGTGTGTGTGTGTGAGAGAGAGAG
>JADRCD010127088.1:0-16472 GCA_019843815.1 Montemys delectorum | reverse complement strand
GAAAGAGAGGGAGAGAGAGAGAGAGAGAGAGAGAGAGAGAGAGAGAGAGAGAGAGAGAGAGAATCCAAAAGATAATAGAAAGGAGCTTCAGATACCTAGCATATATAGTTACATGGAGGTAGGTCTGAACTAATGTGCGATCTGGGCACTGAATGAAGGTCCTCTGGAAAGAGAAGTGTTTGCTTTTAACCCATGAAGCATCTTGTCTGCCATTTAGGCTTGAATTCTTGATTGGTATGCTTCTGTAATCTAAGCACTAGCCCTGAAACTTAGCTTCCAATCAGACATGTAACAACAGATATAAACAGCCATTTCTAAACCTCACTTAAGAGTTGTTTGCTATGTTAAATGCATTTAGTACACTATTTGCTTACAATTATTTTCAATTCATTATGGACGTACTAGGAAAAAACTTCGTTGTATGTCAAGAAGCATCTATTTTTGTTTGTTTCATTGTGTGTGGTGCCTATCTTCTATACTGATGGGGATTGAAAAATCTCAAGAAATTAAAATTGCAATTATTAGAAATTCTGTTATTTCAAAGTTACATGAATTAATTAAATCAGTACTGTGAGCTTTATTCTTTATATTGATTAAAATTTTTGCAATGATGTTATAAGAGACACATATACTCTTTCGTCCAGTTTGATTTAGTCACCTTTGTTTTCTACATTTTGATGAATTTTAAAATACTCATTAAAGTTTTAAACATTTACTGATTATTATTCTAATAAATTCTTACCATCAATAATTTAGTCATCTAGTAAATTGTATATTATTGCATTTGCTTATTACATTGTCAGGTTTGTTCATATAAACTTGTCTCCAAATTTTGACCATTCTCTCTGTGTGAAAATAGGGTAGGTATTATGAATTATGACCTGTATTTACTTTAAAACAGGTAAGTATTAATTACTGGTAATATGAACTGAAAATATTTCATAGTATTTAAAGTATTATATGGGCAATTCTAGTTTTGTTATGAAATTATTTTTTTTTCTTGGAAGTCTCAAGTTGTCATCAGGTGGTTCAGCATGACTACTATTACACTATAAGTAGGATTATCATTATTCTTACTTTGTATCCACTTCTAATTTGCTGATAGTTCCTGTTAAGGACTAAATTAAATTATAAGTAAGAGTAAATAAGCTTTGTAAATAAAAGTACATCCACCTTAAATAGTATTCTTTTACCTTGAGACACCTATTCACTTCTGCATTATCAAGACTCTCTAGAGAGACTCCTCTTCCTTAAGAATAAAACTATTAAGTAAAAAAAAAAATGTGTTCTGTGCTCTCATTCTCCAGCTTTCACTTACAATCTGCATCATATTCTAGTCCAGCCAGGAAGGTGGGCTGATAAAACATTTGTAACCCAGTGAAAATGTTTCCAGGCTGATAAATTTAAAAATGCATCAGCAAGGCCAAGCAGGAATATATTATACAGAGTATGCCAAGAGAAGTAAGTGCTCCCCAGATGAAAAGCCAAGGTTCCATGCTCATTTATACCTAACGCTGCTTTAAGGTCTTCATTCCTCTTTTGGAGAAGCTAATACATTTCCAAAATTTTGCAATTATCACAGGAGTGAAGCAGAGAAATGTGCTGTGCTTTCCATAGCACTTCACAACCTCTCCTTGATACTAATAATGGTGATGGACAGGAATTTTATTTCTGGAAACACAGTCACCATGTAAAACCAAATTATCAGATTTCAGGGCCAAAAAGAACATTTTGTGGGATGTAATAGCTATAAATCATCCCTCTATAGAATACTGAAAGTTGTGGCTTTTAGCAAAGAAATATATCAAATGTAGTTTAATATTGATTTTTTTTTCCTTCAGAAATGTGTTTCAGCCACAAAGACCCCAAAGCTTAGTAAATCTACATAGAATTCTTAAGCAGGCTCTAGTTGTATTTTCTTCTTTATTTCATTGAGAAATTCCTATGACAGTTCATTCAATTGATTTCCTGAATCTAACTCACTGGCATAGGATCACATCATGGGAGACTTTAGCTTCACAGCTATCCAGAAGTTCAGGGTGTGTATACTAGATCTATTATAGTATGTAACTCCTCATAGATATCTAACAAAACCATTCATTCAGGAAGTGCCATGTGTATAGGACATCATATTTGGTAATTAATGGCTCTGTCATTTCATCCAGGATTTATTCTGAAAGTCAACAAAATTTAATATAAACCATAAATGTCAATTGAATTATACCTCTGGATTTTCTCCAAAAATTAAAAGGAAAAAGCAAATAGTACCAGAAAGAGAAAGTATAAGGAATGACTAAAATTAATCTGTAGTAGAATGAACTGTCATCTATGAGAGACATGAGTTAGAGGAATTTATCATTCACGATGTAAATATTCAGGATTCTGGTTCAATGTTTGTATGTTTTGACAATTCGGGATCTTTAAAATATTTAAAATAAAAATGTCTGAGTACTTTGAACATTTCTTTAAGTACTTCTTGGTTTTTCGAGATTCCTCTGTTGTAAATTCTCTGTTTAATGCTATACCCCATTTTTTGATTGGGTTGTTTAGCATTTTGGAGATCAGCTTCTTGAGTTCTTTATATATTTTGATACTAGCCCTCTATAGGTCATGGGGTTAGTGAAGATATTTTTTCCCAATGTGCAGGTTGCTGATTTGTCCTACTGACAATGTCCTTTAACTTACAGAATCTTTTCAGTTTCATGAGGTCTGGTCTCATTTATCAATTCTTGATCTTAGAGCCTGAGCCATTGGAGTTCTATTTAGGAAATTTCCCCCTGTGCCAATGAGTTCAAGGCTCTTTCCCACTTTCTCTTCTGTTAGATTCAGTTTATCTAGTTTTATGTTGAGGTCCTGGGTCCACTTGTACTTGAGCTTTGCAAAAGGTGACAAATACGGATCTATTTTCATTTTACTACATATTGACTACCAGATAGATCAGCACCATTTACAGAAGATGCTTTCTCTTCGCACTGTATACTTTTGGCTAGCTTGTCAAAGATCAAGTGTCCATAAATACGTAGTTTTATTTCTGGGTTTTCAATTCTACCCTATTGATCTACATATCTGTTTCTGTACCAATACAGTGCAGTTTTAATCACTGTGGCTCAGTAATATAGTTTGATGGTGATTCCCCCAGAAGTTCTTTTATTGTTCAGAATTGTTTCGCTATCTGGGAATTTTTGTTTTTCTATCTCTTTCCATGACTTTGAAGAATTGTGTTGGGATTTTGATGGGTATTTCATTGAAATCTGTAGATTGCTTCTGATAGGATGGCCATTTTTTACTATATTCATCCTACTGATCCATAAGCATAGGAAAAGGCTTCTGATTTTCTTGAGTTAATCTTATATCTAGCCATTTTGCTGAAGTCATTTATCAGCTGCAGAAAATCTCTGGCAGAATTTTTGGGGTCAGTTATGCATACTATCATACATTTTGCAAATAATGATACAATGTCCTTAGTCATCAGGGAAATGCAAATCAAAAGGACCCTGAGATTCTACTATATACCAACCAGAGTGGTTAAAATCAAAATTGCAAATGACAGAATGCACTGGTGAGGATGTGGAAAAAGAGGAACACTTCTCCATTGCTGATGGAATTGCAAACTTGTGCAACCACTCTAGAAATAAATCTTGAGGTTCCTCAGAAAATTAGAAATAGAGCTACCTAAAGACTCATCAATACCATTCTTGGGCATACACCCAAAAGATTTCCCACCATACCACAGGGGTACATGCTCCACTATGTTCATAGTGGCTTTAACTGTGATAGCTAAAAGCTGGAAACAACCCAGATGTTTCACACTAGAAGAATGGACACAGAAAATGTGGTTCATTTACACAATGGAATACCATTCAGCTATTAAGAACAAAGACCTCATGAGTTGTGCAAGCAAATGGATAGAACTGGAAAATATCATCCTGAGTGAGGTAACTCAGACCCAAAATGACATGCATGATATGTACTCACTAATATGTGGATATTAGCCAAGAAGTACAGAATACCTAGGATATAATTTCAGAACTCAAAAAGGTTAGCAAGTAGAAGGCCCCAAGTAAACATGCTTCAGTCCCACTTGGGAGGGAGAAGAAAGCAATCAGGTGAGGCAGAGGGATGAAGGGACATATGTGGGAGTGAGGACATGGAAAAGAAAATGGGAACAGGTTCAGGTATTGGGGTGATGGCAAAAGAGAAGCCCTGAGAGCAAGGAAAATGAATAGAATTATGCAACCTCAGGGGTTGGAATGTGGGGTCACCCTCTAGAATGTACAAGAGACCTGGAAGGTGAAGGACATTCAGGACTCAAAAAGATGGATCTTAGATGAAATGCCCAACAGTGGGGAGAAGGAACTTGTAGAGTCTACCTCCAGTGGAAAGGCAGGGCCTCAAGTAGAACCATCACACAGTCAAAAACTATGACCCAGAATTGTTCCTGCCTGAAAGAACAGCAGGGTCAAAAATGGAGAAAATACTAAGGGAAAGGAGGTCTAGTGACTGGACCAGCTTGGGATACATCTCAAAAGGAGGCTCTAAGACCTGACACTATTACTGATGCTATGATTTGCTTACAGACAGGAACCTAGCATGACTGCCCTCCAAGAGGCTCAACAAGCAGCTGACTGAGAGAGAATCAGATATTTACACTCTCATCCATTGGAATGAAGTTGGGAAACCTTGTTGGTGAGTTAGGGAAAAACTGAAAGAAGCTGAGGGGGAGGGCAACCCCAAAAGAAGGCTAGCAGTCTTAACTAACCTGGGCTCCTACAATATCTCAGACACTGAGCCACCTACCGGACAGCATATAGGAGCTGTTCAGAGGCCCCCTGACACATATACAGCAGAGGACTCCATGGTCTGACATTAGTTGGAAAAGAAGTTCCTAACCCTGCAGAGATTTGAGGCTCCAGGCAATTGGGTGGGCTGGCAGGAAGGGAGGGAGCTTAGGAGGGGGCAGGAAGATCCTCATGAAGACAAGGGGAGGAGGAATGGGATGAGGAACTGTGGGAGAGTGGATGGGGGGTAACAACTGGACTGTAAAATAATTAAAAGTAGTTATTTTCATGAACTGATTTTAGAAAATGGTTAAGTAATGAGAATGACAAAGCAGGAAATACAGCTGTTTGTAGATTTAAGCAACTCTAACCCTGGACTACTCAAACAGGTGACACAGTGTAGTTAGCTAAAGTAAGACCTATGGATACAGGCTCCAGCAGCATGACAGCATACTTCATTATTGTAATATTCCCTTTACTAAAAGGTCTGCAGTGTTTCTCTACCATTTTTCATTTTAAGAAGTCTTGTTCTGTAAATATGTTATGTGGGCTGTTGGGGGAACACCCTCAAAGAAGCAGGGGGAGGGGGATAGGATAGGGGTTTTACAGGAGGAAAACTAGGAAAGTGGATAACATTTCAAGTGTAAATAAAGAAAATATCCAATAAAAATGAATACAAAAATAAATCAAGGAAACACTTCACAAAAGCCACAAATAATAATAAAAATATGCTATTTCACTTTTTATTATAAATGTTAATAAATTGCATATACTAGATCAAACTCTCACAACAGTAATGTACATTTGAATGAAGAACTTTTATGAATGCATAGAAATATACACGCTCTCTCTTTAGCCTCTTCACTTTCTTTGAACAACTAATGATTCAGCAGGCTTTTAATAATACTGTCAATAAAGTTTGGAATTTTATGCTTGGGTAAAAATGTAGAGAATTTACAGGCTGGCCATGTTTGTGGTCATCTTACTGGAGCCACAAGCTTATTTTAAGAGTATTCTACTCCTTCTAAGACACCTCTCACTACAACACTATTACCATCTAGTATTTGAAAAACAAAGTTATTTAAAGTTCTTTTTGTAGAAGTATGTGGAAAATAAGGCAAGATACATGTAGAAGCTGTTTGTACCATCTCTGTTTCTTCTTCCCATTTCTAGAGGACAGATGTGTTGTCCTATTGGACATCTGTTATTTCAAGAAAGAGAAGGCAAGACTATTGCAATAAAGCAGTAAAGTTGTTGACATAAAGATAGAGCCCAGGAATGTCAGTATTTTGAATTATATAAAGAGATCAAGTTTTTATGTGAAGATTTTTCTATTTATACATTCATTTATCTGTAATTGGGTATTGTGTGGAATATGTGTGTGGTTGTTTGTCTAGTTCACACATGGTGCACATATAATGACTGGTCTTGTTGGGTACATGAGAATAAAGGTTAGAGAAAGTTATGTTGTTCCAGATAGTATCAGAGGGCTGGCTAGAGTAGTCAAGCTCTGATAATGACTAAGTTTTTTCTTGCTTCATGATTGGAGAATGCAGGCATTTGTATTTAAATCCCTTCAAATGTGGAGTATTTGAAAATATATTGCTAAATGACCTAATTGTTTCTGGAATAATATGATTTTAATTTTGTCTTCTTTGTATGTTAAGGTATATCTTTTTAGTTTATATATAGCTCCTGGAGCCTGTTTTTAGTGGATTTTGATAAAATTCTGGGATACCAATGCAATGTAAGTCATCTTCCCTGCAAGAACTCTATGTGTTTACAGCAGATAATAGGTAGTTATAAAAGTATATGGAATTTATCTTTTTTCAGAGAGGGACACTTAGAGCATAACGCTAGCTGTACATTTTCAAAAGTGACTGACAATAAATACTTTCCCACAAGAGTATCTAAAATGCATGTTTAGTGGTAACTTCTTCATACAAGTATTTAAATGGTTTACTCACTTCAGACAATCTTGCCTAAATAAAGTGTACAGCCTGGGAGAACGGCTCAGTCGTTAAAATATTTAACATGTAAGCATAAGGAGAAGAGTTCAGATGTACAGAACTCATGTAAATACTTGGTGGGGCTAGTGGTTTGCATGGTATTCCAGCACCCAAAGGATAGAAAGAAAAGATGCCTAGAGCAACTTGGTCAGCCATACTAGCCATAATAATGGATTCTGACTCACCTGAGAGATCTGGCTGTAGTGAAGGAAGATATAGAGTAACTGAGGAAGATGACTGAGGTCAACTTACACATCTGCAGGCAAAGTTGTCCATATGTACACATCTATCGACCCATATGGTCTCTTCCACATGAAGCCATCCACAGTCACCCTTCTACACAAATATGATGCATACTTTCATTCGCAAAGTTGAGAAGAAAAAAAAATGTAGGCTTGTCTCACAAATATTCCAAATCAACCCATCGTCATCACAACAGTCTTTAAACTATATAGGAATAATAAAAGACTCATCAACATGCATAAACAACAAAGCTCATCAGTTTTAACATGTTTCTTTAATAAATTTTCAAATTTGGCTGAGATAGCACAAATCCAATCCAAGACTAACATATTTTACATATATTTTATTTTTTATTTAGTTACATATTTTATTTTTAAGATTAGACAACAATTACAATGCTTTTCCCTTCAATTTTCTCCTTCCAAACTCATCCTTGTTTCCTTCCTTTCCATTTCCACACTTAATACCTCTTCTCTCACAATTACTGCTATATGCATATATATAAAGTACATATTCCTAAATATATCTGTTCAATCTATAAAATCTTACTTGTATATAAGTGTTTAGGCTGACCATTTTGTATTGGATAAGGAATTGAAATGCCCTTCCTTGGGCCTATAGTTCTTTATCTAGGGTTCAGTGTGTTTGGCTTTCCCCAGTTCATGTTAACATGTCTATTGTTGTTGGTTTTGATTGGCTTATGTTTAGGTCATTATGTTGGTGAGATGTTATAGGTATTGTGTCTTACACAATCTCACATTGGATCAACTGGCTCTTAAAATCTTTCAGTCAACCTTGCCTTGTATGTTACCAGAGCACTAGATGCTGGAGTTGTATTGTGTAAATCCATTGTGAGTGGACCTCACCATACTTCATTTTGATTGGTTGTATTTTTCAACAGTGGTCTCTCTCTGCCTCAAAAAGAATTTTTTTAATTGATGGGAAGGGGTAGTGAGATGAGATTGCAAGTTTCTCTGGGTATAAGTATTTTTTATTTTACCCTAAAGCTTCAGAGATCTTTAGTACAACATCATTCTCTCCTTACTGGTAATTGTAGAGTAACAGTTTGCTAAGTCAGATCTTTATTGAACACCATGGATAACAGTATACGCCTACAATAAGCTCTAAGATAAATTTAGAATTAGTCCACTCTATTTTGAAGGAACATAGATTTCAAATACAAACTATACTTAGTTCAATAAAACCCAATTGTTTTTATTTACTTACTTTACTTACTTATTTTTAACTATTGCAACAGGGTCTTAATATATAGTCTTAATTGTCCTGAAACATACTACATATAGTTGTTGGCCTTCCTATTTCTGGAATTAAAGGCAAAAAGCACTCTGTCTAGCTGAGAAGGACTACAATAAACTGAAATGACTAAGTTGGTGCTCACTATAGAACTGTTATTAATGTGCAGTTTTCCATTCAGAAGAGGATGAAGCTTTCCAAGATTGAGATCCTTCCATTATTTAGTATGTAAGCCCCTAAAATTTCTTTTCTTGGTTATAAAATTTAACTAGATTATGCACAGATACTTCTTTTCTTAATAAATATAATTCAGAATTGCAGTCCTGTCTAGTAGTCCCACCTACAAGATAGTTCTATTTTTTCATTTCTCATAATATTCTAACGGAATATTTTCAAAGTTAAAGATAGTGTTCATTTTTAATGTACCTCTCTTTATTTTTTCACTCTTATCAGGACAATATTTATTGGGGTTAGCTTACTGGTAAAGAGGTTTAGTTCAGTATCATCAACGTGCGAGCATAGCAGCATCAAGGCAGGCATAGTTCAGAAGGAACTGAGAATTTTACATCTTAGTCTGAAGGCGAAAAGTTTGGCTTCCAAGCAGCTAGGACCAAAAAGCTAGGGTCTTTTTTTCATGTATTTATTGTTTAGTTTATTTATTTACATTTCAAATGTTATCCCCTGTAGTGGCTATTCCTAGTTGTCAACTTAACTATATATGGACTGAACTATAATCCAGAATTGGAAGGCTCACCTGTGATCTTGATCTTGAGACTGGAAGATACAAGTTTCTGATCTGGGTCTTGGCAAGGAGATCTTGAGGCATAGTGGCTATGAATCTCATGACACTAAGGCAAAGAGATCTCCGAGTTCAAAGTTATCTGGGACAAAGCAAGTCCCAGATCCAGTCATGGTGGTACAGACCTTTAATCTGGGCCACACCTTCTGCTAGAGACCAACATAAGGATGTTGAAAGAAGGAAGATTCTTTGCCTGCTTGCCATTTGGAATTGAGCAATTGCTAGATTCTTGGACTTCCATTCACAGCTGCTGCTGACCATTGTTGGAGAGTTGGACAACAAATTGTAAGTCATCAACAAATTCCCTTACAATATAGAGACTACCCATAAAATCTGTGACTCTAGGGAACCCTGACTAATGTATCCCCCTTCCCAATTTCCTCTCCACAAGCCCCTGATCCCCTCCACTCCATCATGCCTCTATGAGAGTGCTACTGTACCCACCCACCAACACCTGCCTCAGTGCCCTTGCAGTAGCATTACCCTTCTCTGGGTCATAGAGCCTCCACAGGACCAAGGGACTCCTCTATCAGTGATGTCAGATAACACAGTCCTCTGCTATATATCCAGCTGGACTCATGAGTCCCCCCATGTGTGCTCTTTGGTTGGTGGTTTAGTCCCTGGGAGCTTTGGGGGGATTGGTTGCTTGATATTGTTGTTCTTCCTATAGGGTTGCAAACCACTTTAGATCTAATAGTCCTTGCTCTAACTTCTCCATTGGGGTCCCCTTACTCAGTCCGATATTTGGCTATGTACATCTGCATCTGTATTGGTCAGGCTCTGGAAGAGCCTCTCAGAGGACAGTTATACCAGGCTCCTGCTAGTAAGCATTTTTTGGCATTAGCAATAGTATCTGGATTTGTATCTGTAGATGGAATGGATCCCCTAGTGGGACCATCTCTGTATGGCCTTTCCTTCAGTCCCTGCTCCACTCTTCATCCTTGCATTTCCTTTTGACAGGAGGAATTCTGGATTAATATTTTTGATATGGGTAGGTGGCCCCATCCCTCACCTGGGGATAGTACCCACTGGACATGGTCTCGACAGGGTCTATCTCCCCTTTGTTGGGTATTTTGGCTAAAGTACTTCCTGTTTGGTCCTGGTAACCTCTTGGGTCCCTAGCATTTCTAATGGCTACCCTCAGTGCCCCCTCTCCCACTGCTACCTACTTTCAAATTCTTGACCCTCTGTATTTCTCCCCCATTTCCTCCCATATCTGAATTGCTCCCACTTTTTCCTTTCCCCTCCTTTCCCTTCCTCTCTCCCTTCTAGATACCTCTCTCCTTCTACTTCCAAGAGATTATTTTCTTTCCCCCTTCTGAGTAGGACTATAGACTTCTAGGCATGGTAAACCTTGGGTCAAATTATGAAACATTTGTTAACTGGTAGAAAGTAAAGAATTATGGGCTTTTAAAAGTATATGGTTGATTCTTACTACATATAAGGAGAGTGGATTATTATAAAGACTTGGGGGCATAAAAATTATTCAGTTAATGAAAATTAAGCAACCTAACAATCCCATGAGACTATAAACCTGTGAAAAGTTCATGTGTGATGTTAATTAACATTTGCTTGAAAAGAAATCATAAGCAATTTCAAACGTGATCAACTACCATATTGAAGACTTGAATAAGCAAATGTAATCTTTGTTTTTAAAATATAAAAGCATAAAAGATTTTATTTTGTGCTTCAGTTTTAATGAGCAAATCATACAATATTTTCCTCAATTATTTGAATATGTTGATCACAGAACTAAATATCTGATAGAAACACTGAAATAATTTTGTAAGCGAGTGGGATTAATATGAAACCTGGCAAATTCTTTGGAGCATTAAACCACAAATGAGGCATAAAGGAGGCAAGTGTCTGTGTTCAGAAAAGCTTGATCGCTGATTTTGTTTCCTCAAGATAAAGGAGATAATTTATGTTTTCAGGATGAGATATGCCACTTAGCACTAAGCAATGGCTTCCAGAACTTCATGTGTCAAAGAGAAGATCAAACAGAAAACCTTCAACTTATTATTAATAACCATGCTGGCTAAATTTCTAACTTGATCTAAACTAGAGTGATCTGGATGGAGTGAACTTTAGTTGAGAAAAAAACGCATTTTTCTGATTGATGATTAAAGTGAGCTTGGCCAGTTTATTGTGAATGGAGCAATACCATAGGGAGGTCAGTGCTATAAGAAAGCGACTGAGCATGCTATGACTACCCACCCTTGACGGGAGTGTTCCTTAATGGTCTCTTCATCAGTTCTTCTCTGTTTGCTCTGATGATGGATATGACCCTTAGATGTGAAAACTAAAATTAACTCTTTCTTCCCCAAGTTGCTTTTTATTGTGACCTTTACCACACCAAGGAAAGCTTAACTAAGCCAATAACTCAGATATGTTGTGTTTACAAAGAAAAACTAAGATCTGAAATATCTGCTTTGCTTCTTAAATACTGTGATGCAAAACAGAGCATTTAAAATCCATGTTAAAGCTGATTGGCTCTAAAAGGAATTTAACACATACACTATGTATACTCTTAGGACACCTGAATCATGGTCTATGCTTGTGTCCTGTTGAGAAACCCTAACCAGCATGTATGTGTTAATAATTGTCATACTAGAAGATGAAATTAAAACATTAATTTTATGTTGAGAGAAGTGATAGTAAAACATTGATACTGTGGAAAGATGATTAAAGAAATCTTCATTCTGTCTCCCCAAACACCAAATGTTCCCCCGGCCCCTCTCTCTCTCTCTCTCTTAAAAATGTACATGTGTACGTTTATTATACACACACACGCACACACACACACACATATATATGATAGACATTCCAGTATATACACAAAGTGTGTCATTTATGTAATTTTTATATGCACACATACAAACATGTATGTCCTTGTATAATATATATGTGCATGCATGTACATATATATATGTACACAATATACATCTGCATATATACCAGTGTCTCATATATATACAACATGTGCACAATTAGATCACACATGCATGTCATATGTATCTTGTGTATGCATATATAAACAAGTTCTATCATGTATATAACATCTATATACTTGCATATACATACATGTATGTCATATATAACATGAAAATTAAAAACAGTAGGAAGGGAAATAACAGGAGGGATACAAAGGATATATAGGTGAGATGAATTGGAACAAAATACAATAATATACAGGCATCAAAATGTTTTAAATGAATTGGTATGGGGGCTGAGAATTAATATGCTTGCATAACAAGCATAAGAGTTTATTCTCCAGAGCTCAGTAAAAAATAAAACAAAGCAGTGATAACAAAAAGAAACAACAAATGAATAATATCAACAAAATCCAGAACCACAAAACAAAACATGCAAACAAACAAAATCAGGAAGACCAGGCAGACAGGGATATGTGTACCTTTGAGATACTATTCCTAAGGAGACATGAACAAACATGTATTCACTCCAAATAGAGAACTGAGAAGAGAACCATTTAACAACACACCAAGATTCAACTTAATGAATGAAGAAGCTTATTGGAGTTAGTTACCCAGTATCGGTGGCACAAAGACAGCTGCATCACTGAAACTATATCACAGCAGGCATGACAATATGTGAATGCTGAATGTCTGGATCTCTATACACTTCCAGGCAGTAAGTCAGGTCAGTGGACATCCTTAGCATTCTAACAACTTGTATACCTAGGGAAAGGGAAGGACTTTTTTCAGGGATTGTCTGAGACTTTGGAGTTATTTACTTACTGTCTTAGAGGACTGGGGACTCTTTTTATTATTTTCTGACACTTAAAAAAAATCTTCCTAGGTTATGTTAATTCTGAGAAGACTGCTGTATAATCCTTGTACTTGTAATAGCAATTTTAGAGTGGTGGAGATAGAAAGTTCACTAAGACTAACTAGGCAGTCTAAGCTAACTGAAGAGTTCCAGACCAAGACTATGTCTCAAAAACCTAAGGCAATGATGGCTCCTGAGAACTGCGCTAGACTTTTACCTACAACCTCCACGTGCATGCTCTCACCCATGAATGTACGTCCATAAGCACACCCATTTACAAAATACACACAAACGCACACACTCTATTTTTAAATCCATCATTTTCTACGTTTAGTAAGTCAATAGAAATGCATATCATTAAACCAATGTGCCGTAAACATTAATGTTGCTACCCTATTGAGACCTTTAGGTGATCTTACATGCTTTAGGTTAAAGTCCTGTGGATCTTGTAGTGTTCATAATCATTTCATTAAAAAAAATAGCTTCAAAATCATGGAAACCATTCTATGATTTCATGATTATGATATAAAACTAACTATTTTAAATAGTCTCTTGTAGTCATATTTTAATTTCAATGGCAGTTCGACATCCGATTCGGAGACCTTGAAAATAGCATTATAATAAAAAAGAACTGTAGCTTCTTTGTTCTGTCATAGCTCCTTGTTGAAATCCACTTGTTGGAATTAGGGAAAAGAAACAAACAACATAAAATGCTGATTCTTAAGAAGCGGGAGTTGTAGGAAGTAGATGGCCATATCGTCACATGTGTATAAAACTTCGGAACCTCGAAGGTAAATTGTAATCTAAATCCACAGTGTAATCCCAGTGTTTTCTAATGAAAGCCTGAAGACACTCTTTACTTGGAAGAGTAGAAAATAAGATGCAGTGTGATGTTTTAGTTATTATTAAATATCACGATTATTCCGACTAGCTAAGGTTTGTCTCAGCAACCTACATGTTGATGTGCTTGTGTACCAGGAGGTGGCTACAAAAGTGGCTTATGTGCTAGAAATTGGTTCTCAGTGGTAGCAATAAGGATTAGCATTGAGACAGACAACAAGTTCATATAACTCTATGATGAGTGTACATCAGGGAGATTTAAAATGAATCAAACAAAAAATAGACTTTCTGTAGCAAGAGGAGAATGAGAGGAACAAGATTTATATTGCCAACCATCTTTCATAACACACCAAATATGTCAGACTTCAGGTTGAATACTGCCAAAAACTGGAGTCAAGTGGTAAAGTATTGTCACTATTGCTAAAAGTCAAAACCAAAGAAAACAAAACTGCATGCCTGTATTAGGTCCCTTCTGTGAAATCAGCCAGTAGAATTTTGTGAGGAGGAAGATAGGGAGAGCTAGGAGAAATGTTCTTTCTGTGTAGGTACATTGTTGTTTGGAGATGTACTTTCCTGCTTTACAAGCCTTTTTTTTGACAGTTGTTCCTTAAACTGTTTTTTTGTTTGTTTGTTTGTTTAGTTTTTTTTTAAAATCTTTATAAATTGTCTCAGAAAAAGAGCCGCTTTACCTTCTGAACACTAGGGGGCGCCCTCATTGCACACATTGCTCTGCCGCCTGCATAGCAATGATCAGAGAGGGAAGACAGGAAAATGGATTTTACTTTTGGCTCATTTAATTCCGAAACCTCTTTGGGTATTGTTATTACTTTTTTCCTCACTGGTTTAATGATTTGATACCACTTCCTTTTTCATTCAGAGATGTAGGTTATCTTTTCAGAGTGTTCTTAGTAGTCGACCTCTCAGGGAAAGGGAGAAACATTAGGAACTCCTACTGCCCAGATTTTGCCTCTCTTCGAGAGACAAAAGTCAGAGGAACATTACATAATTTTTAAAATTTACCTTCATCAATTTAAAACTTTTTTCAAAATCTACAACACTAGCACATTTTAGAACATTTAAAGTACTTGTGTTTTTGCCGTGAAAAAATACTGTATCATCACTAGTTTTTAAATGTATTGATTTGTTATTCCTAGAGTAAAGAACATACTGTAGTGTTTGTGTTAATCTATCAGTGTTTTAAATATTCATAATATTCCCTTTCATTCGAATTTTACCACAGTCGAAGATATATGGAATAGCTTATCCTATTATTTTATATGGGCTTCATTACTAAATAACATGAAAACAATGAAAGTATATAGGAAAATTAATTTCCCGATATTTGTAAATGAATCTCATTTCCTTTATATGAGATACATAAGCAATAAAGCATAGAGACTGAATAATGCTGATAAATAAAGCAGTACTCTAAATAGAGTAACATTAGGCTTAGTTAAGGTCTGGAAGATATTAGACTATAAAACTGGCAAACACAATGTGGGCTTTATAGATTATTGTCTGGAATTTATTTTCTAGATGTATAATATAATAGAAACAATGAAAAAGAATTCCACTTTTAAGGTCTACTAATTGTATTATATAAAATATAAATCATTGATGCCCTATCAAGGAATATTTTTTAGAAAATCTTGATATATTGTATGTTTATTGGGATTTTGCTTTGAACTTCTGCAATGCCTTTCTCATTCATTACAGAATTAACATTTTGACAAGTGTTGTTCATCTCATATGTGTGCAAGAGTCATGAAATCACCATCACTTGATAATTATTCTTCATAAAATTTATGATCTAGATTAATGGGTAAGTATTCAGGTTACCAAATTCTGGTTGGATCCCATTAACATAAAATTTATTAAAATTAGCATGTTTAATAAAATTCTACTAAGATCCTCATATTCTTTGAATATATTAAAATATAACATTAGTTTCATGTAGACAAGCATTATCTTGATTCAGCTTTTGAGAACTGAACGTTGTGCAGAAGGTCTAATTAGGTTCCATGATCAATATCAGTGTCATGAACCACATATTATTTAATAATTTTGAGTAAAATGTGTATAACAAATATCATTTTATGTCCACCTTACTATACTGTTTCTCTGTGACACAAATTTTTTAATGCAGCCCAAATATAAACTTTATTTCCTGATATTTTAAAACTTGACTTTATCTAGCCATAATCATAATTTGTTATATGAACTGAAATATATTTAAGAGTGCTTATTAGAGTGGACCTACAGTTTGCAGATCTTGTATGTAAGCATAAAAGAGTTTATTCTCCCTGGAGATAGCCTACATTTTTAAGTCATTTAAAAATTGCAGCTTCAAAGGAACATTACTTTTTTCAAGCTGAGGACTTCTTAGGTCTTGGTAAATGAAAGTTCTATCTTCTGAAGTTAGATCCAGGTGGCCAATGTTTTCTGGATGAACAACATGAAGTAGTTGGCCAGCAGTGCAGTTGCCCACAGCAACAATCTTTAGGGAGTTCAAAAGAACTACACAGTATCTAAAACATCATGGTAAATACAACCTGATGAAGAAAATTCAGGTACAATTGCAGGAATTTATCTTGATAATGGAACTTTTAATGATTGTTTGTCTGTCTCTAACTATCTCTGTATATATCTATTCTCTATCTATCCATATATTATTTGTCTATCATTTGTCAGTTATCTTAAATATGAATGTGTGTGTGTGTGTGTGTGTGTATGTGTGTGTGTGTGTGTGTGTGTGTGTGT
>JADRCD010127086.1:0-10221 GCA_019843815.1 Montemys delectorum | reverse complement strand
GTACAACATAAGGGTCTTGAAATCTTGCTTCTCCTATCTCAGCCTCTATATTAGTAGTATTGTTTATTTCATGTTTTTATACTATACTATGGTTTTCAGAACAGCTTACATATTTCAAAAATATTTATAGACCCAAGGGAGACATAGACAATTAACTTGGGAGGTGGCTTGTAGGAAAGAGAACAACAAAGAGTGAGACTGAGTGCTTTGCTTGACATTTGTAGTTCTTGTATCAAGTTTGAAGAAGGACTTTACAAGTTACTCTTTCTCTGAGATGAATGTTTTTCCAAATTTTCACAGCCAATGAACCAGATTCTTATCCACACCTAATGTCTGTGCCACCCTCCAAGCAGAACCATTGTTCATTGAAACAGTTGGTGAATGACTTTATGGATAGACTATCTTAATACACACACCATTTCTTAAATGAATGTAACCTGTTCTCTGTGGCCTGAGAATAAAGTCACTTACTCAAGTCAAATAGTTTTGACTATAGCAGGAAGTCTGTATCCAAAAATTGTGCCTACAATTCATTCCTTGGTGCAGCAGAACTGTCAACTCTCAGCTTAGCTATGATTGAGGTAAAATCCTTCTGTGATTTGAGGGTCATTGAAGTACAGCCTTATTACAATAAAATCTAATGTCTAAAAATTGTTCTTATTTTGGGCTTGTACCACAGTAAGAGCCAAGATTTTAAACTGTACTAAATACAAAGCAAACAAACAAACAAACAAACAAAAAACCTTTATGTATTTATGTTCATTTAAGAAAATACTAGTAGTGATATATTATTTTGAAATATACAGTTAATATGTTTGGAGCTATTTAAAATTTATACTGAGAAAAGCATATGTATTTTCAGTATTGCTGTAGACAAGCATCTACATAACACTGTTAAACTGATTGGTTTTTATATCAAATAACTTTTATAATACTCATTTTTATTGTTATAATATTTTATAAATTTTTAGGAATATGATAAAAAAAGATATTGTAGGTATTGAAGAGGGGGTCTCTGGGAGGAGCTGGGGTACAAAAGGGAAACAAGAATGTGATTTAATTCTATTTACTTAAAATATGATTTTAAATGTTAACAAATTCAGACAAATTGAAATCATTTAACTTTTCTCATCATAATGCAATAAAATTTAAAAACACACACACACACACACACACCCAAAAAAACCCAGTTTTTCTAACACTTTGTCCTTCAAAGTTCTTAGGGACTAAAAGATGTGAAGACATAGAGAGCAAAAGCAACATATTTGCAAAGGATGTAAATTATTTATGTTGATAATCATAATTTATACAAGCAAATTCGCATAATACAAGTTGAGAAAAGCGAGATACATATTGAATCATGTATTGAAATACTGTCTGTTTTAGTCAGGGTTTCTATTCCTGCACAAACATCATGACCATGAAGCAAGTTGAGGAGGAAAGGGTTTATTTGGCTTACTTTCACATTGCTGTTCATCACAAGGAAGTCAGGACTGGAACTCAAGCAGGTCTGGAAGCAGGAGCTGATGCAGAGGTCATCGAGAGATGTTCCTTGCTGGCTTGCTTCACGATCATGATGTTTGTGCAGGAATAGAAACCCTGACTAAGACACTGTCCAATACATTTAGTGAGGTGATTAACTTAGTGGTGAGTTTTGTGAGGGTCCATATCCTCCAGGGCTCTTTCTGGTAGCTTCTGCAGTGTAACCACAGCCCTCTGGCCATCAGAGCTTGAAGTGCAGCAATTTCGTATCTTTGTGTGACAAATACATTTTGGGAAATCAATGTAGCTACACTGTTCTTTGGGAGATGGTCTTAACCATGTTGATCTGCTTATCTACTCTTCATGTAACATTTTCAGAGTATACTGTATGTTTGGTGTGGTCAAGTGATTACTAAGGTTCAAAGATACGAGATATTCTTGTCCTGAGCATGCAGGCTTTCTCAACTGGGTAGTATTGATGTTTGGGGTTAAGTCAATGTTATGGTTTATATATGCTCAGCTCAGGGAGTGACACTATTAGGAGGTGTGGCCTTGTTGGAGTAGGTATGTCTCTGTGGGTGTGGGCTTAAGACCCTCATCCTAGCTGCCTGAAAGCCAGTAATCTGCTAGCAGCATTCTGATGAAGATGTAGAACTCTCAGCTCTGCCTGCACCATGCCTGCCTGGATGCTACCATGTTCCCACTTTGATGATAACAGACTGAACTGTAAGCCAGACTCAATTAAATGTCCTTCATAAGTCTTGCCTTGGTCATGGTGTCTATTTAGAGCAGTAAAACCCTAATTAAGACAGTCATGCTGGGGGTTGGGGGTCTGTTCTATGCATGATAGGGTACTTAGCAAGATTCTGTCCTCTACCCTGAGATACCAGCAATACCACTCAGAGTCAAGTCTATCATAAATATCTTCAGACATTGGCGAGTGGGCTCTGGGTAAAAAAGTTCAGTTTAAATGGAAATAGATCCAATCCAAAGACAAGTATTGTTAAGAGCTTTAGTGGATGCTTAGAGGGTTCTGGGATTGGAGGACACTGCGGCTACGCTTGAGGGTGTGTGGAAGTCGATGAGGCATGGCAGAAGGAGAAGGAGCACAGGTATGAAGGCACTGGTAAGCTTGCTTGGTGGGCTTCTGCAGGAGCCAGACTGTGAGTGAGGATGGAAGCAGAAGTTGTTTGACAAAGAGTGTGATGAGATAGTACAGGGCCCAGCTGAAGCACACTCCATGGGCAACGGTGCTTTTGGTTGAAGTGCACCCCACAGGCAATGGTGCTTTTGGACTTCGGTTTTTTTGCTGACACTGGAATCAAGGTCTTCACAGTGATCCTTTCCAGCTTTATACTTCCCTTGCTTGCCTCCATCCCCTTCCTCCTCCATCACTTGTGCCCCCTTTCATCATTAGAAGCCTGCCTCCCAAGAGAAACCGAGGGAATTATCAGGCTAAGAGTCTGCTGGAGTTCCTTGCAAGGTCCATGTGTACACTGTTTCCTTTTGGATAGCCTAGATCCTCAAGTAGGCTAGCTGTGCTGTCTGGTTCAGTCGATTGCATCTAAACATCAGATTCCTTCATGTGCTTGCATGCATGCTGTGCATATGCACGTGCCTGTGTATGCACACATGTGCGAGTGTGTCTGAGTGTATAGCATGCCTGATCTTAGACACAGACCCTTAGGATGAGATGCATTTATTATTGGGGATGGAGGACTAACTGGATGCAGTGAATTAGAAGAAATACCCTAGTGGATACCCTGCCCTTTCTGCATGTGGGGAAATAACCCAGACTTCGTGTACATCTTCACAGGGCATGTTTCCAATATGTTGACCACTGGCCACAGACAGAGGAAGGGCAGCACGGCTTCCATACCACATTCTTTACAGTTTCCTTCTTTCCCTGTCATCCTTCCTTGCTTTAAGACTGCCCAGCAAGGAGAGCACAGGAGGGACCAGGCGTGTGTCCCCATATGTGAGCGCAGACACTCTCCAGCACATTTGTGTGTGTGTGTGTGTGTGTGTGTGAGTGTGTGTGAAAATCAAAGGGAACTTCAAGCAAGCCTTGCCTTTCCTTTCCTTTCCCTTTCTCCACCCTTAGCCATCATTAACAGAAAAATATTTTTAAAAGATCCCTTGATGGCATCCCCAAATGTGAAGTGTGACATTTTCTTAGCTGATGGCCTCCTTTGTGAAGGGATTTTGTGTCCTCCCAGCATGCCTGCTGGATCCCAGTTTGCTGCGGTTGCTAAGGTAAATACTCTTTCCATTAAGCACCACAGCCCAAGAGTGGCCTAAAGCTCAAATAAATGACCAAGGAGCAAGTTAAACATTTCCCTGGGGTGATTTTAACCTATGCAGTGGCTTTTTGGGAAAATTGCCTGTTTCCTCACTCTCATGTTTGGGCCAGGGGGCGTCTCCTAGTCTCTTATTTCTTTTCAGCCAAGTACATCTTTTTCATTTATTCATGTATTGGAAGAAGACGGAGGGGGAAAGCAGGATTAGTAAAGCACAGAGAACCTTCCCTCAGAAGGCAGAATGTTTGCATCATCTTAACTTTGAGGCAACTTGGGGTACATAACTGCTTTTTAACAGAGACCCCCCTTCCTTATGAGAAATACTACAGCACAACAGGCACTGGAGCACAGTGTCCTTCGGGAAGGTTCCTTTTTGTGGGAAAAGGGTCTAGGATCCTGGTGACATCTTGACCTCTGTGGCACAGTGGCATGGCTTTGCTTACTCCCTTAGCCCCAGGAAGGTGTTCACAGAGCAGTCAACACGCATGACAGCTGTGCTGCCACTCGTCGAGGAGGGGACTGGACAGTCTCATTCATCTCTCCATCTTTGTCCTGGAGGGGTCAGAACAGGCTAGAGAGAATCATCCTTGGCCAACTGAAGGAAGCATCGAGTGAGCTGTAGTCTTTAGACGTCTGCTGAACTCCCAAGAAGCGTGGACCTGGAATTCCACACTTGTGCTAGCTCTGAGGTTTTCTGATTTTTTTGTGTGTGAGTTTGTGTGTGTGTTGTATGTGCACAGCTGTCACAGTGTTGAGTGGTCTGTGAACACCTTCTTCCTGAGTTTAAGGGGATAAGGAGAGCCGTGCCACTGGGATACCACATGGGGTGTGGAGGCCCGAGACTGACATTGAATCCTGTCTTCTATTACTTTCTATCTTATGTTTTGAATGGGGTCTCTCAATCAACCCCATAATCATGGATTGACTAGGCTACCTGGCTGGAAACCCCAGGATCCACAACCACCTGCCCTTTCCCCTGGACTCCAGCTAGGGTTAAAGACGTGAGCTCCTGTACCTGGCTTCTATCTGGTTGCCGGGCATCCAAATTCAAACTCTCTCCCCAGTCTGGGGTCTGACGCTTTTCTCAGTAAGTTTTTCTCCAGCTAGAGGACATACACACCCCACAGGACCATACCTGTTTCCCCCTACACTCTCCCATGACTTTCCCACTGTCATCCTCCACAAATGGGGACATACTTCTGGTTGTCACTGCAAAAGCTTTGATGGAAATGGGGGCTGACACCATAAAGAGGTGTCTTTAAGTTGAGGACTTTCAAGCTCTAGGACAAAGTAGATCTTCAGGTGGTGTGGGTAGGTGGATCACCTGTTTCGGGACAGGGGTAGCTTGCCTGCTGAGGGTAGCTCACCTGCTGGGGCTAGCTTGCCTGATGGGGAAGTTTTCTGAAGACATGAACTGATCACACGGCTCTGTTCACTGTACATCTAAGGTCACGTGCCTCCTTTGGTCACAGGAGTACACTATCTCATTCGCAGAGGGTTGCTCCTACCCACCACTGACCTCGGTAGCTGGCATCTATCCTTGAGGTTCTTGCTCCAGTGTGTATTCCTCCACCCTAAGACTAAGTCAGTTTCCTCCA
Organism: Montemys delectorum; assembly: GCA_019843815.1. NCBI lineage: Eukaryota > Metazoa > Chordata > Mammalia > Rodentia > Muridae > Montemys > Montemys delectorum. Next base: position 4,841 of record JADRCD010127086.1, on the reverse strand, counting down.
GAATGCAAATTCATCTCATCTTTAGCTCCAGACAGACAGTAGACCTCAGCAAATGATGACAAGGAAGATGGTGCCCTCTGCACTTGGAACAATGCCTGGCCTCCTTGTCTTTTCTTTCCTGCCCTTCACGTTATCAGTCAGCAGGATAAAAAAGTAGATTAAATAATCTCACTGCCACACTTCTAACAAGGGTGGGGGAGCCTTTTAAAGCCTCTTGTTTAGTAAGTTCTTAGAAAGTAGTTTGACTTTCCCTTCCTGAGGTGGGAAACCCGAGCTTCTGATAAACACTCAAGGGTTTGGGCTTGGATAACTTGGGTGTGTCCTGGATGTCCAAAAGGACATCCAAGGCCTGGAAACAGCTTAAAGAGCAGTGTGGTGCCCAACCCTGAGGTCTGTATTCCTTGCTCAAGCATCCTCTCTGCCAAACTGCTGTTGGCCAAGATAGCAGGCAGAACAGTTCCCACAACTACCTCTTTTTCCTCCTGAAAAGCCCAACTCTATGACCTTTTCATCGAGTTTGGGAGGTGAAGGCTAGGTTTCTGGGGCAGGAGCAGAGGTAGGCTAATGGAGGAGAATTCCTGGTTTGGGTTCCCGACTCTTGATTGGTCTGGTTTTGTACTTGTGTCTTCTAAGCTTTTCCACATGTGCCCCAAGGGCCTATCAGTGAGCATGTTTTATAAACTGGAAAAATGATTAAAAACAAGACCCAGAAGGGAAAGACCATGAGGAACAGGCAGGGAAAGTGTGAGTTCCTCTGTACCTCCCAGCTAGGTCTGACCTGCCTTGGTGGGGTCCCAGGGTCAGGCTTAGCCAGCTTTATGGGTAAAATGTGGATTTTTTGCTCAGAGAAGCCTGGTCAGTTTTTGTGCTGAGCTGCTCTGTTCAGCATTAATTAACTCCAGGAAGGCAAGAGTGATTCTTTTTATTTGGCTATCTGGCTCCACAAACCCTGCTGGCTTCCTGTCCCTGAGGTGCTGGATTGATGGGACCGCAAATGTGTAAAGTCCTGCACAGGAAGCCCCCCACCCCCACGGCCATTCAGAAACTCTTGACTCCTGCTGTCCCCAAAGGCAAGAAACTTAGAGGCTCAGACCCCAACTCTGTTTACACCTTAAGAAATGGAAGCTGCAGGAACCTTCATTTTCTTTCCTTGAACTCTCAGGCTAAGCAAGAGACCTGGTGTTAGGGCTGGGGAATACGTGGAAAAAAATTCTTTAAACTGCTTGAAAAATCACTTACAATCAGAGAAGCAAATTCAAAAAGTGACAAGTCTTGGATGTTTGGGGAAGCTTTGAAATAACCCCAGAGGGTCATGTTTTCCCCATCTTAGGTGCTTAGTCCCATAACCCCTAACTTCTTTCAAATCTTACTCCAGGAACTGTAGTGTTAAAAAATATATTTGGGAGTTCACAGCTGGCACACGTACTTATTTATACTTTTGTATTAACACAGAGTTTTGTACCAACTCGTGTTCTTAAAAACACATCCCTCAGTAGAAATTTGAGACTCGGCAGACATAAAATAAATGTTTAACAATTATGATTTTACCTGTTAGCTCTGCATAGAGATCTTGCATTCAGGCCAGGTGGTGGTGGCGCACACCTTTAATCCCAGCACTTGGGAGGCAGAGGCAGGTGGATTTCTGAGTTCGAGGCCAGCCTGGTCTACAGAGTGAGTTCCAGAACAGCCAGGGCTACTCAGAGAAACCCTGTCTCGAAACAAACAAACAAACAAACAAACAAACAAGAAATCTTGTGTTCATTAATATCTTTTATCAGTAAAATAAAATTTCTAGTGGGGTGATGGGATTAGAGGAGTGCAAGGTCTTAACAGCATGGTGTTACAAGGATACTTCCTGACACAAACCAAACACGATGTTCTTGGTTGTGCTTTAAACTCATAGGTTTCTGTAGCTAAGAAAGACAGTCAAGAAGACATGCAAGCCCTCATTGAAGGAAAGTAGGCTCTTCCCACTGAAGGGACACATGTTTATTATTATTATTATTATTATTATTATTATTATTATTATTATTATTATTATTGGAATATGCTATACAAATGATGAGGTCCATTATGACATCTCCAATGTGTATGTCATGTACTTATATTCAGCCATTTGTCCCCTTCTGTCTCCCCCTCCCCAACACTGGCTCTTTTTCTATGATGACAGAAAATACAATCTGATGCCGTGTGGAACAGACTGACAAGCCGGAGCATCGCTATCAGTCTTGCTGTGTTGTGGAATTTTAGTCTTTTGGTCAGGATACCTTAAGTGGTCCTCTGTTCTGCTGCCCCAGCATCTAGAATGATAGGAGGACCTGAATTCTCTAGTAGGAGGCCATCAGACAGCCTTCCAAATGTGGTCATGCCCCAGTCTCTAGAAACTGTAACATAGTACCTTCAAGGCTCCAGCTGCAACTGAGGTAAAAGACCTCAAAAGAGAGTGTATTGAGCCACCTACGTGAATCTTCTCTAATCCCAGGGAACTTCTTTTTATTTTTATTTTTGTTTATTATTATTTTTTTTTACATCCTAATCACAGTATTGCCTCCCTCCTCTCCTCCTAGTCCCCCCACATTGCCTTCTGTCCCTCAACCCATTCACTTCTCTGTTTCTACTTAGAAAAGGACACAAGCCTCCCATGGATATCAACCAAATGTGACGAGTTAAAGTAAGACTAGTCACCTCTCCTCATGTTAAGGCCAGATGGGGCAAGCCATCTGTGAAGAAAAGGGTCCCAAAAGCCTGCAAAAGAGTCAGAGATACACCTTTCGCACGCTGCTCAGAGTTCTACAAGAAGACCAAGCTACACAACTATAACACAGGTCAGACCCAATGCAGGCCTCAGGAGACTTTCAAAGCAAAGAACTTTGCAATGTAATAGGAATCACTCTGTTGTTGTTGGAGACTTCGACCTTGGAACATGGGACAGAATATAGGTGACTTTGGACCAAAATTTGATTGGTGAGGAGAGGAGACCTCAGTCCTCTATCTGGGAGGACTTGATATCGGCCAAAACTTTACTGATCTAGAACGAGCTGTCTTCCTTAGTATCAGTGAGGAGTGTGGACACTCTGTGTCGACCATGTGAGACGTCTCCCAGAGGACTAGATCTGGTGTGACCATGACCTACAGAAACTGGGTTAATGTTTTCTGCTGTTTAAGTGGCTAGTTTGTGGTAATTTGTTATAGCAGTGATAGAGAAACAGCACATGTCTTAGTAAGTCTCTACATAAAAGTTCTAAGAGTTTTTCTATCCCAGGGCTCATCTATGTTTCCATTAAGGGTATAGGGACATCATGTTCGAGACTCTGCCTGGAAGGAAGAACTTTAAAAGGCACATTTTGTATCATCTATGCCTAACCCAGAGGAAGGCAGCACCTGCTCACTGTGAAGCAGCAAAGACAGTGATTTGGGCTTTAGGTACTTCGACTATTGTCACTTACCACCGGTTCCAGTGACCATGCACAATGCCTTGTGGGGACTCAGAAATCAGGGGCCATGGCCAGAGGTTCCACTGCTAAGGAGACAAATGCTTCTGCTCCTGGGCTGATCGTATCTTTTCAGAGTTTGCATCTGGCTGCATTCCAGATCTTCATGGGAAAACAGATCAGAAGTACAATGTGACTCAGTGCAGACTACATCTTCCATGTTTACGATGACCATGTGAACAAATGCATAGTCATCCTCATCTGCCAAACAAAGTAAAGGAAAATGCAGAAGCAGTAAGGATTCTGCTCCAGATAGGAAAGCCTGGAAAGCCCAGAGCCAATACTTCCAGGGCATTGGCTCTACCAGGGGTCTGGGAAGGAGATGCTGATCTGGACCAGGCCTGTGTTCAGGACACCTGGGAAGGGAGAACACTGGTGTTTGTTGTAGCCAGCATATGCAGGTCAGTTTTCGAGGAGGCTCCACGTTTGGGAGGTTTGGACCCTGTAGTGATGGACTCAGCCCCAGTGAGTCTTGCCCGTTTTCTCCCCATTTGTCTGCTCATTCCCTGCTGCTTCTGTGCATCTCAGTCCTTCAAAAACACTGCCTGCAAATGACTCTCCCAGGTTTTCTCTATCCCATCTCAATCCCCTCACATTCCCATCATATACACTGTGCACAAAAGATAAATTCTGGCACCTATTATATACTGCTTTGTGTCACTGTTAGAACCAGCAACCCCTTTGGCTCACCAGGGGATGCGCATGCCTTGTGTTATCATCCCGTGGCCTGCTGTACGTGGCACAGTGGCATGCATTCTGTGGCCTGCTGTTCTTGGCACAGTGGCATGCATCCTGTGGCCTGCTAAACGTGGCACAGTGGCATGCACAAAAGGGCCTCATAAACGCACAAGTGCTGAGTGATCTAGGCATGTCCTCTGTTCCCCTTTTCACTTTCTCTGATATTATGTCATAACCATAGTTTAACAACAACTGTGAGACCAAAACAGGAACAAGAGTAATACACCTTGCAAGTTAATGGGAGGCCAAAAGAGGAAATACATCAGGATGTATGTTTGCCCCTGATTGGATGTAGGCAGGAGGTCTATGAGCATGAAATACGTAAAGATGCATGCTTGCCTCCGACTGGACCTAATGGATAATGGGGTTGCCTTTTTAAGCCTCTGCAAGAAATAACTCATGGCTGTTTTCTGGAATCACGAAGATGGGCTTGGCCAGAACACCTCCATGTGGCCAGTGTTTGATTAAAGCTTGCTTCAAGTTTGGCTTTAAATTCCAGTAGTGATCTTACAATAATTGACTGATGTGTGGGGAAAGAGGCAAATGTGAGCCTCTGTGGTCATGGGGTAAAGAGTGGTTTGCCCACCTCTGCCTGAACCACACACATTGAAG
>JADRCD010127085.1:10539-24464 GCA_019843815.1 Montemys delectorum | reverse complement strand
TCTCTCTCTCTCTCTCTCTCTCTCTCTCTCTCTCTCTCTCTCTCTCACACACACACACACACACACACACACACACACTGACTGACTGGTAAGGAGTCCGTAGGGAAACAGTCTCTGGGCATCTCTAATGGGACTGCTCATTGGTATCAGCTGGTGGCGTGGACGGGAAGTGATATGTTTATCTGAGTCACATTCAGCTTACAGGCACGAGTGTAACTTCAGAAAAATGACAGGGTCAAGCTGTTATCCACTGCAACACTGATGAATATGACTAAGGACTACAGATGCCTTCAGGGACCTCCAGGGAGTTAAAACGCTGCTCACTAGACACAGAAATGGAACAGGATCCAGAACAGTGTGCACTGGAAGGAAGAAGCGGACACCAATAAACAGCCCTTCAGAAGAGCCTCTGTCCTGAAAGACCAGAGAAAGAAGATGCTTCGGAAAGGGAGGAGAGAGACACATCCCTAACAGTCTTTTAAGTACAGATGGTGAATAAACTGTGTGTCATCTACTTTAAAAAATCAGTGACCTACAAAATATCTTACAACCTAAACCCCCAAAGTTACATTTATAAAGGAGATGAATAAAAACAGACAAAGCATGTGCTGTTAGTAGTCATCTATCCTACTTCAAATTACAGGGTTAGGGCTGGGGGTGTAGCTCAGGGATACAGCTGCTTGCCTAGAATATGGAAGGCCCTGGGTCCAATCCACAGCACTGCCAGTTAAGTTAATTACATTTAAGATTGCAACAGTTCGTGGAAAACTTTAACCAAAAGTAAATAGAAATCCCTCCGTAATTGTATGCATGCCCATTTTATAACCAGGACAGCTAAGCAGAGGGAAGACAGAGAAGTTGCTCATGAGAAGCTACAAGCGGCCTCCACTGCTGAGCCTGCAGCTCATTCTAGCCTTCTCAGGGACAGTCCCTGAGCTTCCTTGGTGATGACTTACAGGCTCAGCAGGTGAAAGATTGAAGAGTCTCCACCTATTTTAGGCACCTATCACTGTTAGATTGATAAGATAAATTGAATAGCCAACCTGGGAGAATATGGTCAGAAAATTCAAACCAGATGATATTTTCCACTGGCCCCTGTAGATTCAGAGAGATTAAGAAAGAGCTCTGACGGAGCTTGCAGCCTCAGCACCTCCAAAGGCAGCAGAATTAACATGTTAGAACATTTGACAGAAGAACCCATGGACATTAGCTCCCAGCTGTGGAAGACTTGGTGGTCCATGGGCTTGGAGCTAAAGGGATCTAATGCATACTGTGGAGCTTCATGGTGGGCTTTTTACTGATGCTCTGAGTCTTAACTTGCTCATCTGACTCAAAAGCAGGAAAATGAGAATCCTTTATCTGAGTTAGGAAAAAAAGTGCCTAAGATTCTGGGCTTTTATTTTTTTTTTCATATCTTGGAATACTTATGTGAACATAAAGAGACACCTTGAGAATGAGACCCATTTATTTGCTTCGCCTAAATCCCCTGCACACTAGCTGATAGAATGCTTTGCGAAATCTCAGTCATGAAGCATGGTTTTGCAGCTGTAATTTTCCACTTGTGGCATTGTGTGAACATGGCTCAAACAGTTTCAGCTTTGGGAACCTTTGGTAATGCTTAAGGGTGATGCTAGGAAAGAAGTGAAATAATATGTACAATAAAGCAAAACAAACAAAGAAAAACATAATGTTTTCTCATCCTTAGGGAAGATCTAGCAAGATGTAAGCATACACGCAAGTGAACAGCACCATCTCGGAACCACACAACGTTCTCTCTGCATTCCCTGGGCTCCAGAGTCAGGCTGTCTGCACCAAAGAATCCTACCTCCACAGCAGTTTCTGCTGTGACTTCAACACACTCACTTCTCCATGCCTCGGTTTCCTAATCTTCAAAACAAGCTAGCAAAAAATGATCCCTTTCTTGGTGGATGTAAAAGGGACCCAGGGGGGCTCAGGTCTACAAGTGCTTTGGCCAGCAGTAGCTGGTCTCATTTCTCAGAATAAAACATCAGTTTGGTCCTGATGGGCATAGCCAAACAATATGCTGGAGATGGAGTAAGCCACTCTGTCTTTCTTCCCCTCAGTCATGTTCCTGTCAAGCCCAAGTTCCTAGCATTCACTTACTTAGAAGCACCCATTAAGAACTTTACAGACACACCAGGTAGAAACAAAACCAACCTTCCATTCACCTCAGAAAAGCTCCATCTGAGTTGATTCTTTGTTAAATCTCTGAGTTTCTGTTTTGGAATATTCCCTTCCTTAAAGAGTTGGGTAACAATGTTTCTGTCTCCTTTATACTGGCTTCTTCCAGATTTGCTGGTTGAAAGCACACTAGGGGGTCAACTGCAATCCAGGCAAGCTCTGAGAAAGAAACCGGTAGGAAACAAAACTCACTCACAGATGATGACAATCCCTGTGAGAACGGCATCATGCTGCCCTAAATGCAGATGGATTAAGAGATGATAAGTGGGGGACCAACCATTTTTATCTACAGTATTCCACGCGCTGTTAGAATACAGCAAACACTGCCTCTGACTCTAAGTCAACTTTAAAGAAGAGATAAAACTCTAATGAGGTTTCCCCCAGGTTAAAGTCAGATGAAAGAAGCAGCTATCCCTACCCCCTCAGCACACTTTCTGAGCGACATCAAAGGAGGTCACAGACCTCGGAAACTAGGTTGGCAGAAGTTACGGTAAAAGGGTAGTACTACTTTTGGTGTTTAAAAAGAAAAAAAAAAAAAAAAGATGAACCCAATGGACAGAGAAGAAGCCAGAAGTTTCCTGAAACGTTTTTACCGAAGTCACTGAAGACAATGGAAAGTGTTCTTTGCCAATTGTTCAGACTAGTACAATTCATCATTAAACAAATAAATAAATAAACAAAAGCCAGTGCTAGTGAGAATGTTGCCTAATTGTGATGGACACTTATGCAGCACACTCCTAGGATTAATTAAACAGTATCTCAAGGCAATACTCATGAGAAGATGCAAAGATTCAACAGTAACAATTTTTTAATGTTCATGTTGCTAACAATAGAAAAGAAAATGCCTTGTCTACCAATACGATTTAATAAGATATATAACATGTTTTAAAAGCTTGTGGGGTACCCGTGTAGAGTAACATGTGAGTATATATGGAGACACCTCTGCTGTCTTTCTCAATCACCTATCTTTTTTTTTTTTTTTTTTTTTTGGATACAGATTCTCTCATTGAACAAGGAACTCTCCAGTGGGCCAGACTGCCTGGCCAGGGGGGCTCCCCAGATCTGTGTGTCTCTGCTCACCTAGTATGCACAGTGAGCTCTCTGCCCACAGAGCCATCTCCCTAACCCCTAATACCTTGATAAAAAAAAAAACTCGTTGTTATGAAAAATTGCTCACACTATGTAGCTAGAAGGTAAAACCAAGTAATAAAACATGTGTAGTATGAGTATATTTCTTCAAAATGCAAATATATTCATAAAACAAGATATGTGTTAGTGTTGCAGGTTAACTCTCCCAAATCTGAAATCCTGGGGACCAAAACTGTTCAGATTTCAGAAAATGTTTGATTTGGGAATATTTACACAGTCTTCATTGCGTCTCTATAGTCCAAAGCTCTGAAGTCTCTGAGTCCAGCCTGAATCACTCAGATTTCAGAGGAAGGATGTGCAGAGGCGCGATGACCTCCTCACATGCTATTTATCTTGCTGGAATGCACAGTTGCTCTCTACCTTTTATTATCTCTGTGTACTTACCTTTGTAAGAACGAACGAGCACTGTCTCAGTTTTTGAAAGGCATGTTCTAGAAGTGGACTTTCACCATTCCTTCATAATGGCTTCATGTCTTTCCTCTCATTAGACTGTCCGGTCTATGCCAATAAGGTTTGTGGGTCCACAGTTTTTAACTAGTGTCTGTGCTGTTGAAGATGACCTTTAAAGATGAATTACCCTGTTAGAAATACCATCTTAATCTCAGAAAGGATTCCCCAGCCTTCTGGATAATGGTCCTCTCGTCCTTTCCCAGCAGATCAACGTGTTTATGGTGAGCATAGAGAACAGGTACCAAGCGCACAACCCACAAAGGGCCAGCTGCTCCTCAAATACACGCTGGGACTCAGCACACACTTTGGTCCCTGCCTGTCTGCACCTTTGGGAGAGCCCTTCCCTGTGTTCTAGCAATCTAGAAGCTCACCAACACAGCACAAAACTAGCATTCTGCATGAAACAATTTGGAATCTGATGAATTAAATGGAAGACAGTAAACTTCAATTTGCCCCCCTTTTTTCCTCTTATTTCCTGTCTTTATTCTTTCTGATTCCCTGTTGTTGTTGTTGTTGTTGTTGTTGTTGTTGTTGTTGTTACCAAAAACACGGCTGATGGGAACTGTAAATGTTAGGGTGTCCATTGAGAAATCAGAGCAAAGTTTATAATCCTCATTTGAGTGCATACACAACCTTCTGCATTGCTATGTACAAGGCCTCCAGAGAGCTTATTCAACAAGACTCTGGGTCCAAAGCAAAGCAAAAAAGAAGGCATGCTCTTGTTTTCCAAGGCTGCTTTTTAACCCTTATTGAAGGAAGCATGTGTGAGCGTTGCCTGTAGGGTACATGATCACTTCAAATGCAACTGGTGGCTCCTGGTGATAGCTTTGCAAAGCCCTCAGCACACCCTCTAGTGAGACTGTCCTCCTCCAAGAACCCTCTAGTGTGAGTGCACCCCTCTGTACTGCAGTCACTAATGCGAAGTGATGCCTCAGTTCGGAGGTCCACAATGGCACTTTAAATCAACGTCAGAAATAGCTCTTTACCTTACAACCATCCCCACTGACGTAAGAGCCATGACTGTGATAGCTTACAAGAGCCATGACTGTGATAGCTCACAAGTAGCATTATTGTAAGTGATGCTAACTAGCAAACAGTATGCTTCAAAGGAGTCTACAATAAGCCCTAAAAGTACTTACAAAATATAACTTCTGTGCATCTCACAGTGAATCTCCCACACAACAAAACCTAACTGCAGGCAATCTTAATATGCTCACACATACATCTTAGTGTTAAGTGTGCCCTTAGGGACGCAGAACACCAAGAAATTCTGTGTCTTCTTTGAGTGAACAGCATGTTATCTTTACTTGGTTTCCATTGGCCCTTCCCAAATAGACTTCAGTGTGTAAGTTAGCATCTCCACACACCCGAAAAGAAGGAAAAACTACCAAGACAGAGATCCCTAAAGTACAGCAAGCCCTCTTACCATTTGAGTTGTTCGCAGTTTGGGGCACTGAGAGCTCTGATGACATCCAGCAAGGTTCTTCCAGAGACGTAGTCTGCTGAGCAAATGCTGGCTGCTAAAACCAAAACTGCCTCCTGAAGACAGCCCAGGGCAGCGTTACTTACTCTTTGCTTTGCTTCCAAAAGAGTACTGGGCTGGGTCTGGGGTGCACAAGAGTGACGGATAGCTCACTTCTTGTCAGAAGACCCAGAGAAAGTGGGCTCCTGCTGACGCCTGTGTCAGAGCCTCCTGGGCTTTAATCCTGCGGTGACACATCTGGGGAACTATGAACAGGAAACTCAGAGCTGGGCAGAAAGCCAGAAGTGTTCAGCAAACGTGCCAAGCCCTTATGAAATATTAGTACCCTGGCTGCACATGAGCCTCCCACGGTTCCCAAGGCAGGCTTTCTCCCCTTGTCTAACCTTACATTAAATCTAGATGGGGCCACTAACATACAGCTGGCCTAGAATTACAGTCCTGCCCTCATTCTTCGCAGACAGATCCTGGCCTAGGATCTAACCCCACCCCACCTCATCCCACCCCACCCCCCAACACACACTGCCATCTCCCGGTCTTATCGAAGGGTCTCCAGGCAATGTCACAAGACTTCATTCGGTTCAAAGAGTTTGGATCCAGAACCCTATCCCTGGAAGTTTGGTGCCCCCTGGGGAGGTAGGGGACTTCTGCAAGGCTTTCTCACTTTCTGCTGCTTCTCCTGGACCCTACACTCATGAGAATGTTCTCAGTGTCATAAGAGGGTGGCCCATTGTCCTGCTGGCCTCCACTCTGCTATCACAGGGAGCAAGTCACCTAGCTGCCTACTCCAGGACAGAGATCCCCTGTCAGTTGGCCTTGCTGGACATTCCTGGTTGCTCTCAGGACCCTTTTCAAGAGGTCTTCCTGCAACTCAGAAAGGCTGTCACACTGCCTGTAGAAAACAGCGAGTAAACCCTTAGTTTTTTAAAAAAAAAAAAAAAAATTTTTTTTAATGTATGTGAGCACACTGTCACTATCTTCAGATGCACAAGAAGAGGGCATTGGCAGCTATACTACTCCTGGGCATATACCCAGAAGATGCTGCAACATGTAATAAAGACACATGCTCCACCATGTTCATAGCAGCCTTATTTGTAATAGCCAGAAACTGGAAACAACCCAGATGTCCCTCAACAGAGGAATGGATACAGAAATTGTGGTACATCTACACAATGGAGTACTACTCAGCTATTAAAAACAATGAATTTATGAAATTCTTAGGGAAATGGATGGATCTGGAGAATATCATCCTGAATGAGGTAACTCAGTCACAAAAGAACACACATTCCAATAATCTTATTTCTATCAAAGAGTATTTATTTAACATTCAAGTTCACTAGTCACTTTGACAATCTAATGAAAGTCTTGTGTCTGTGGTTATGCCTATATGTGTACATATGTGTGTGTGCATTCAGACAAATTTTTCAGGTAATTTCAGAATTTCTTTGTGTTCATTAAAATTTAATTATGAGATGATCAAAAAAAAAACAAAACAAAAGAACACACATGGTATGCACTCTCTGATAAGTGGTTATTAGCTCAGAAGTTTGGAATACAGGAAGAACAACCCACAAACCACAAAAAACTCAAGAAGAAGGAAGACCAAAAGGTGGACATTTCATTCCTTCTTAAAAGGGGGAAGCAAATACCCACGGAAGGAGTTGCAGAGATTAACTATGGAGCAGAGACTGAAGGAAGGACAAGCCAGCTTAAATATAGCTGTCTCCTGAGAGGCTCTGACAATACCTGACTAATACAGATGTAGAGGCTCACAGCCATCCATTGAACTGATGACCAATTGAACAGTCACCAATGAAGGAGTACAAGAAAGAACCTATGGAGCTGAAGGGCTTGCAGCCCCCTAGGACGAACAACAATATGAACTAACTAGTACCCTCAGAGCTCCCAGGGACTCAACCAACAACCAAGGACTATACATGGTGGGACTGATTGTTCTGACAGCATGCATATTATAGTAGAGGATTGCAAATTTGATCATTAATAGAAAGAGAGGACCTTGGCCCAATGAAGGTTCTGTGCCCCAGTGTAGGGAAATGCCAGGGCCAATAAGTGGGAGAGGGTGGGGTGGCAGGCATGGGGAGGGGAGAGGCAACAGGGGTTTGTTCTTGTTTTTGTTTGTTTGTTTTTTGGAGGAGAAACTGGGAAAGGAGAAATTTACATGTAAATAAACAAAATACCTAATTAAAAAATAAAAAAATAAAAAATAAAAAGAAGAGGGCATTGGGTCCTGTTACAGATGGTTGTAAGCCACTATGTGGTTGCTGGGAATTGAACTTTGGACCTCTGGAAGAACGATCAGTGCTCTTAACCACTGAGCCATCTCTCTAGCCCTAAACCTTTGTTCTTAATTTGAGTGCTTAGATCCCTTTTCTGCCACTTTCCTTCCAGGGGATCCCCACAGAATGTCCTCCCTCCTCTTTTTCCTTGTCTTCTAGTATTTTCCACCATTCTCTGGAGAACAGCCCCTTTGGCACTCTGGGATGATCCCCCTGCTTTCGACTTTATCTTCTCTCTGCAAGGGCTGGAGGGGATTTGGGTCAGGCTTTCTTCTGGGAAATGTAAAACTTCAGATCCATTTTGAAGATGAAGACAACATGCTAGCTTAAGTACTTTTCCCAAGATGCCTTAGCCAGGCAGAGGTAGGGCCCTATCTGCTGCAGCCTTTTAAGTCTTACCTGGGATCCAGATGACTGGTTTAGGACCAGGGTTTGTCCAGTCCGGAACTGTTTGGTTTCCTAACAGTCCGTCTCACCCTTCTGGGTGTCCTTTTCTGGAAGGCTTGCTTGTGCTAGGCAGAGACGAGGCAGCCTTGATGAACCGGTAATTAATGAAAGCAAATGGTCTTCTTTAGGCGGGGACAGGAGTGACAGCAACCCTGAGCTGCTGCAGGGGCTGGGGATCAGTAACTGTCTTGCAACGGTTTTGTGGCCATTTCAAGGCACCCGACAATGGAGAGCACGCTGGTCTAGCCCACACAGTGGATGTACATATCGTGAGACGTGGCACTTTCCACCTTTGCTCCCATGTGGAGCAGGCTTGGGAAGGACTGATCTGTCCCATCACCAGGTGCCTGGAGGCCTGAAGAAAGGAGGCCCAGGGGCAGACTCACAGACAGCAAGTTCATCATCCTTCTCCCTGGTGTTTGCCTTCAGGGCCGGTCAAGCCAAGGGAAATTGAGTCTCGTTCTTAACAATAATGGAAAGTTTAGTCTGAAAGGGCCACTACCAGTGGGTTTTCTTGTTAATTTTTTGAGAATATCATACATGCTTATAATGTATTTTGGTAAAAATCCAGCCCCCGTTCCCTCCCCCCTACTCCTCCACACCGCTTTTCCTTCCCCTGGTAAGCCTCCCTGAGACAAGCACTGAGATTATCTTCAGGATGGAGTCCACACTCAAGGGAGGGCCTTTCAGGAAAGGACAGAGGAAGTGCTCCTCATTGGTCCAACCCAGACTATCTCTGCACTTTAAAGAGATGGAGCCAGGGTATCTTTCCATTATTTAAATCTAGCCTAGGAGAGTAAAGATTTCAATGACTGGAACCCCGAGTGCCCCTAGTCTGACACCCAGAGCTAACAGCAGTGACGGGGGAGAACGAGAGGGTGCACACTGCTGAGAAGGAGCCTCCCTACATTTCCTCCACACAAACAGTGCTTCTGTCCCAGTCACCACCTGCTCCTCTGGACCGATCCTCCCTTCTTCCAGCCCTTTCCTTGACATCCTTCCCAGTTCTCCCGCATCTTCTCACTTCCGCTCCCTCCTCAGCTCTCATTTCCTCCTGGTACTCCCTCCCCCTTTTCTCTCCCCTCCTGTTTCTCTTCCTATTTTTTTCTCCTGCTATTGATATTCCTCTTATAGAGATAGGGAGGGGTAGGGAGGCTCTGGGTGGACCAGAAACCATCGGACAAAGGAGAGGCTGCCTTGGGGGGCACCCCAAACTTTCAGACAGAAGCCTACTAGTGTGCACGCAGACAAGGGAAAACACTCAGAAATGCAGTATCTTCCACTGACCTAGAGGGTGGGTGGAGCTTCATTCCAGAGGTGCTTTTGGCTTCCTTAGGTAAAGCAGAGATCAGGGAAGGAGCAGGAAGGGGAGGGGAGAAAGGGGAGGAGGAGGGGGGAGGAGACAGAGGAGGGGAGGAGAAGGCAGAAGAGGAGCAGAGGAGGAGGAAGAAGAAAAAATAGAAATGACAGGACACTAACCCACCCTAGGCATTAAGCATTCCCCGAAAGTAAGAATTTGTTTCCCCATACTTCTCCGTCTAATCAGTTTAGCCTTTTCTTACTGAGCACGGAGAGGAGAGGTTCGATCTGAGGGATGTTTCTGGTCCTCTTTTTTGCTGCAGAGTTTTCTTCTCTCACACTCAACAAGGAGTGCCCTATTAAGGATGTATACACTCAGTTAGCAAACAGGAAGGCCACACATACACTCCCGGCTAGGCTTTGCCAGCTGTCTAGTCGCCCACAGAGTTTAGGGAAAGCAAGTAGTCATAGCTGACAAATAAAAATTCAACACAAGAAGCTAAAGGAAATGTTCCCAGACTTCAGTTTCTTTCTGCGCGCTACGGTATGTAACAATCTGAGCTGATTCTGAAGAATTTAGTATTAAAGGTGTCAGATGATGTGGTTATAACACAGTGTCATTGGCACACATGTCCTTGGAAGAACTCTAGATTGTCTGCATGTGACTTTAATTTTTTTCAAAACCTATTTTTAATGATGGCTCTTTTTTTTTTTTTTCATTTTGTTTTGTTTCTCGAGATAGGGTTTCTCTGTATAGCCCTGGCTGTCCTGGAACTCACTCTGTAGACCAGGCTGGTCTCGAACTCAGAAATCTGCCTGCCTCTGCCTCCTAAGTGCTAGGATTAAAGGCATGTGCCACCACCACCACCAGGCTAATGGTTCTTTTTTTTTATTAGATATTTTCTTTATTTACATGTAAATTTTTCCTTTCCCAGGTTCCCCTCCAAAAAACAAACAAAAACAACAAGAACAAACCCCTTTTGCCTCCCCCCTCCCCATGCCTGCCACCCCACCCTCTCCCACTTATTGGCCCTGGCATTCCCCTACACTGGGGCACAAAACCTTCACAAGGCCGAGGTCCTTTCCTCCTATTGATGATCGAATTTGCAATCCTCTACTATACACATGCTGCCAGAACATTCAGTGCCACCCTGTATAGTCCTTGATTGGTGGTTGGGTCCTTGGGAGCTCTGAGGGTACTAGTTAGTAATTGTTGTTCATCCTAAGGGGCTGCAAACCCTTCAGCTCCATAAAACGTTTCTCTAACTCCTTCATTGGGGACCGTGTACTCAGTTCAATGAATGGCTGTGAGGCTAATGGTTCTTAAATGCTTTAACCTCTCTTGTAGCCTACTGCCTACCAGAGGTAGTGGAAAATAAAGGATACGGGAGAAGTGGACCTGTTTAGAAATGGTTCTTTGGAGCAGCTCCCATCTGTGTTGCCTGTAAATCAGCAGTTCAGTTCACAGGTTCCTGGATACACCAGCAGTCCAGTTTGGTAGAGTCGGATAGCAAATAGGATCAGCAGCAGTGACACTACCTAGAGAGACAGCCAGGCCTCAGCCTCCTTCAGTCCCTCCAGTAATTTTTTATACTCCCTCCAAACATCTTGCATCCTCCATGGGTCTTGTCTCAGCACGTGTCTTGCCTCAGCCTGTGAGCCTATCTCATCTGACATCACTCTGCCGATTAGCCTGAGCCTGAAGAAACAGCAAAAAACTGCAGCACACCACCAAAGTTTTTTGGTGCATTTCTTTCTATGGAGTCCCAACAAAAGCAGCTCAACTACGCAATTATATTGGCAGACCTATATACTCGTGAGCAACGGGTGCTTGCTTTAGCAGAACATCCTTTCACCTGTGTCTGCTTCGGCTAAATGTTCCTTCACAAGTCTATCTTAGTCTTCCACCTGTGTCCACTTCAGGAAATCACTCCATGTGTTTGCCCCAGCAAATCACCATCCAACACAACTTTCGAAAGAACCCTTAAGTTCTCACTTCATCTGTATTTCTGTATTAGTAGTACGTAGGTCATAAAGAACTCCCATATTTTTCCAGAAAGTGGACAACTTGGAATTAATGCACATTTATAAATATATTTATGGAAACTAAAATCCATGCATTTCCTAGATGTGAGAGGAAGATGAAGAAGCATGGACAGCATGATTATGCATGAACATGTGTATACACATATGTGCAGTCTGCTGCTAGGAGTCTATTCTTGGATCTATGGGCCATTAAGAAAGAATAGAATATTTCTATTATTCTGGGTCTGGAAATTCTATACTTAAGTTAACTGATCTCTAATGCCTTCCAGTGACACATTCTGTTGGTTTAAACTCTGCCTTCTTACATAGGGACAGCTACCACACCATGCCCAATTGCCCTTTGTGACCTCTGTGGTCAGCCTTAGGAGGCCACATTTGATTGCTTGCCTGCAGATTTTATTCTCATTCACAGACAATTACACAAATAACTCAGACCATCCTAACCTACCAGACCTCAGGGAGAATATATCACTTGATCCCCCATCCTGTAGACAAATAGATTTCACACCCATAGCTGAGTTTCTGGGATTTTTTAAAGCTCTCATGAAGGACAGAGAAGTTTTCAAGTGAATTATTACAAGGATTATCTTCTGGCACTGAAAGTCAGGCTGCTGAAAGAAATCATGAATTGACCAAGAACAAGTCAAGTCGGGTGAACCCCTCATTCAACCTTTTGCTTCATGAGGTTTTAGGTGGGGATTAGTCAGAGTTTACTGAAGTGGGACTTTTCTTGGAAAATAATTTGCAGAATCTGCCTTATGAGTAAAATGTGCAATGTGGTTGGTAGGGCTGGATACATTCCGAGTTGCCCATAAATGGGTCATCTTGAAGAGTGGGTCACCTAGCAGCAGGCTGAGAGCTCTCCAGTAGGGGCCATCTTGCCTCCTGTGTGTATAGCAGACAATCTCCTCCCAGGAAGAAAGCAGCCAAGCAGCGCATAGACATGCTCATGATAGCTTTCAGCTGTCGAGAGCCAAAGGACACAAGAAAGAGAGATTAAGTGAGAGGTGGCATGTTTTTCAAAGAGCAAATTCAAAGCACTACAATTTGAATATAATTTGTCTCTGAAGGTTCATGCATCAGAAGCCTGTTTCCCCAGGGTAGGAATGTTAAGAAGTAATAAAACCTTTAAGAGGTGGGTTGTTAGTGCAAGGTGGTCTGGTCATTGTCCTCAAGATAAAGTGACAGGCCTAGTTCTTAATTGAGAGTTACGAGGAAAGAGCACAGCTGGCTCCTCCCAGGCTTCCTTCCTCACCATGCAATCTCTCTCTCATGTTTGTGCAGCCACCATGTGACTCAGTCAAAGGGCCAGCAACAAAGTCAAGAGTGTTGTTTGAACTGTAAGCCTTCAAAGTATATCTTCTTTTCTCTCAAAATACCCAGCCTCATGAATTCTGTTATAGCCACAGAAAACAGCAATAAGACCGAACTTCAATCTGAAGCAAAAGTATTATAAAAGAACATTGGCTAAAGAAACCAATGAATCTACCTGGTTCACAGGTAGATGATATGGTAGAGTTCCTGAGGCCACTGATAAAGAAGGGAAAGTTTTTCAAGTGAAGGCAGGACCCGGAAAGGTCAACACTGATTTTTGCTGCATTCTGTGGGGCCTGGTGCATAACGGCAAAGTCACTGGATTATCACCTCAGAGCCCCTGAATAATCAAAGCAGAATTCTGAAAGCATGGAGTCAGAGACTAAACGTAGCACTGTGAAATCAGCACTGGCAAATCTAAGATCCGTCTAACTTCATGGACATAGTCTTTTAATCACAACACAAGACACATATCTACAAAAGCAAAGACACTGGTAGAAAAGAAAACCAACCGTCTGGGTTGCAGCTGACTGGCATTACCTAGGTATGAACCCTGTATAAAAGCAGACTGTGTACTCAGCTGCCCTGGTAGACTTACAATATCTAAGAGGAGAGGTGGAAATCATCATCAAGGTTGTCTTCCAGACCTGGTTTCTTTAATGCACCCTCCCAGCTCCTATCAGAAAAACAGAACAAAACAAAACACTGGCAAGGGCTGCTCATCGCCAGAGAAGAGCAGTGAGGCCAGAAGACTACCAGGACTGCTCTGTGTACCCAAAGTCACCAAACTGAGGCAGAAGTCATCTCTGTAGATAGTAAGGGAAAGGAGCCTATGGTAAAATTGCAAATGGTAGTGGAAATGATTCAGGGGTTAAAATACAGATTGAGAATTAAGATGGCAAAGCCTGAAACAACAAACAGGGCATGGAGCTGGGTATAAGATAACCAAGCAGATAAGAGGAAGGGCAGAGCTCTGGGCCACTGCCAGAAGCCAGCTATCACCCACCTCCAGCCTCTGAGGAACACACATAGGACATTACTGTTTCTCCACATGCTCTGGCATAATTCAACCAAGTACAGCAAGCTAAGTGAAGAGAGTTATAAAGAGAGGCTTTCCCCATTCCAGGAAAGAGGCCCCAGGCCATCCTGTAGACCAGGAGATGGAAGAAGAAGAGGAGAAGAGGAAGAGGAGGAGAAGGAAGGAAGGAAGGAAGGAAGGAAGGAAGGAAGGAAGGAAGGAA
>JADRCD010127085.1:0-10529 GCA_019843815.1 Montemys delectorum | reverse complement strand
GAAGGAAGGAAGGAAGGAAGGAAGGAAGGAAGGAAGGAAGGAAGGAAGGAAGGAGGGAAGCCCCAGACCTTCCTTTAGGCAATGAGTTAATAAAGAATAAGAAGTAGACCCTATGCAATCCTGTAGGCAAGGAGTTAACAACAACAACAACAACAAAAAATCCTGGAGCTACTTCTTGGTAACTATGAAGAAGAAAGGGTTTCATATAATTAGCAGTACTTGAGACACCTTCAAGGTCAGAGGTAGCAACACCAACCAGTGACCAATGCCTCCCATTTAAGGTCAATAACCAAAACCTCTGATGTTAGAGATGGACAGAGGGGCTTCAACCACCCCTCACTGTTGTGTTATGAACAGACCCCTTGAGCATCAACCTGGTTCAGCCAAAGGGGCATGCATGAGGGCCCTCCATTGACTTGACTCATGACAACCCAGAAAGCTAAACAATTTCAAAGTGATTATCCCAACCTTGGTCCAATTTTTGACATGGCTCCATAAAAATCTGCGAAGAAGCTCAATGGCTTTAATCCTCCCTTGGGAACTCCTTCTAGTCTCAGGAGTTTCTCTCGCTTGTCCTTAATGTCTTACTTTTGTTGATTAGTCTTAATAAAGCAATCTTCACTAGCTTGAGACAGTGAACTCAGGGGCCACTGTCTCGGGTGATTTCTGACAGACATTGAACTTCTGGCATGGCAGGTATCTAAGTCACGTATGACTGAGGCAAAAAAAAAAAAAAAAAAGGGCCTCAGCAAACTCAAAACAGCCCCAGTGATTGACCTCAGCAATGGACCCAAACAGCTTACTAGAGAGTTCGAGAGAACAATGAAGCAGGCATGTGTCAGTTCGATGTGACTCTGCCATGTGACAGACCAAACCCAAAGATAGCACATTCCTGCACTTGAAGTACTCAGACAAGGTCTTTCTGTTGCCTGTGTGCCAGCTGCTTCTGTGAGCTCCTTCAGGCCTCTGACCTGGTCTGTTTGCCGCCTGCCTTTCTTTTTATTTTGTTTTGCTTGCATGACAAATCAAGGTGCTAGAGAGGGCATGTTCACACCAAGTGACTTGAAGTAAGACATTGATGTCCGGAAGGGCAAATGTTAAAGCAGAATTTGGGCCTATAGACTTTCCTTTTCTAGACTTCGCCTCCTTTGTCTCTCCTTGCCTAAATCTATATTTCTATAAACTTTGGATGGTACCTTTAGTTCTAACAATGGCTAAGGAGCTTACTGTTTTTAATACTGTGAGATAATCTGTTACGGTATTCATTGTGTTTAACCTCAAAATATGAGTCACTGACCTATAAACGTGTAAATCTCTGTGCTTCTAAACGTTAGTGAGACTGCACCCTTCCCGGCTGTTCTCTGGCAGTACTTAAACAGTGTTACTCAATTTTTGAAGTGATTCAAAAGTAGAGTTTCAGATTCTCCTTAGTATATAAAATGTAACCATGCAACTCAGACATTTAGTATGTAAAATGTAATCACGACACTTAAGATATGAAAAATAACTAAGGTAAAAGGAGACTGTTCTGGCAGCATGTGTATAGTAGAGGATCACAAATTCGATCATCTATAGGAGGAAAGGACCTCGGCCTTGTGAAGGTTTTGTGCCCCAGTGTAGGGGAATGCCAGGGCCAATAAGTAGGAGAGGGTGGGGTGGCAGGCATGGGGAGGGGGGAGGCAAAAGGGGTTTGTTCTTGTTGTGTTTGTTTGTTTGTTTGTTTGTTTGTTTTTTGGAGGGGAACCTGGGAAATGAGAAATTTATATGTAAATAAAGAAATATCTAAAAAAACAAAAGTCATTTAAGATCTTATTGCCTACTCTCTATTGATCTTAATTGGCATTTGGAATGTACAATCATTTTCTTCTATTCATGTAAGTCTTTCTGTCATGTCAATTTTTTTTTTACCCCAAATAGGGCACTGGTAGCAGACCAAAGAATGATTCTATCAAATCTTGTTTAATGCTCCAGTGAGCTTACTCGGGTAAGTCATGGCAATAGGAGTGGGGGTTTCTTACAGGAGCATAGACAACTTACTCAAGGACAGCTGCTAATGAGCCCAGACCAGAGTTTGTGACACTCACAGAAGCTGTGTCCTTGGAACTCGGGCCCAGCTTCTCAGTAGCTAGGCTAGGCGGAGGAGAGTGTCCTCTCCCACCAACTGGAACTGCTTGTATAACCCCCTGGGGACCGGCTTCTATCCTACAAAAGCATCCTGAGATTTGAGAGCTAGGTAGGGTCAATGTTTGTTTGTGTGGTTGTTTGTTTTTTATGTTCTGAGACTTATCAAGCCTCTGTCCAGGAGGGAATGGTTTAATTAAAAGAAAATCAAGGGGCGGTGGGGACTGGAGCAACGCAGCGCCTCGGGGATGGGCCGCCGGAGTTTCTTATTTTCACTTCTTGAGTAGTTAATTCTCTGTGGACGGAAAAAGATTCGAGTCTTAATTGCCCTGTTTTCAAGGTGTTCTGTGTAGTCTGAACTGGGCTACTTCCCAATGAGCTACACAGCCAGTCCTTGTCAGGAGCTGGTTGAACCCTGTGCAGTGCATGCAGAAGGAATGGCCCAAGAAAGGAGCCATCGAAGTCAGGTGCCACCCACCTTCTACCATGGTGCCAGCCAGGAGCTCGACCTGTCCACCAAAGTGTATAAAAGGGAGTCTGGGAGCCCTTACTCTGTGCTAGCAGACACCAAGACGAGCAAACCGCATCTCCATGAGACACAGGAGCAGTCATATTTCAGGGAGCCAAGGGCAGTGTCTGATGTACATACTGTCAAGGAAGACTGGGAGAATTCTGATGACACAGAAGAGGAGGAAGAAGTCTCTTACAAAAGGGAGCAGATCATAGTGGAGTGTGTTTCCTGTAACAAGTCCTTCAAGAAACTCTGGTCCCTTCATGAACATATCAAGATTGTCCATGGATATGCAGAGAAAAAAATTTGCCTGTGAGATTTTCGAGAAGAAGTTCTATACCATGGCTCATGTACGGAAACACATGGTTGCACACACAAAAGACATGCCATTTACATGTGAGACCTGTGGAAAGTCTTTCAAGCGCAGTATGTCACTCAAGGTGCACTCCTTGCAAGCATTCTGGAGAGAAACCCTTCAGATGTGAGAACTGCGATGAGAGGTTGCAGTACAAGTACCAGCTCCGCTCCCACATGAGCATCCACATCGGGCACAAACAGTTCATGTGCCAGTGGTGCGGCAAGGACTTCAACATGAAGCAGTACTTCGACGAGCATATGAAGACACACACTGGAGAGAAACCTTTCATCTGTGAAATCTGTGGCAAAAGCTTCACCAGTCGACCCAAGATGAAGAGGCACCGCAGAACTCACACAGGCGAGAAGCCCTACCTCTGTGATGTGTGTGGTCAGCGGTTTCGCTTTTCCAACATGCTGAAGTGCTTCCGAGTCACCAGCTCAGTGAATGTGCCGCCAGCTGTCCAAATCCCACTGGCCTCAGCTCCAGCCGCTCCTGCTCCAGCCATGGCCAACACTCCCACCAGCCCAGCCCCTGCAGTCAGTATGAACCCTGTGGGTGGCGCACTTCCCTCAAGACCTGTCCTGCATCCTTTCTCGCACCTGCACATACACACGCATCCACACCACGCGCACTACCTTCCCATCGCTCTTGTGCCCCACCTGCCCCCACCTCCAGCCCTCTTCAAGAGTGAGCCCCTAAACCACAGAAGCCAGAGCGATACCTCTCTCAGGCACCTGGCAGAGAAGAACAGTGCAGCCCAGGCCCAGCATCATTAGCACCAGCCAGTGTCATCCCTATGGTGAGTTGTCAGAAGGGGTGCAACTATACTTCTCTGGGGTCTTCCAATCTCCACGGCCTCCTTCTGGGCCTTCGCCATTGACCTGGTGAACCATCAGACTGATCTAAGTGAAGCAGAAGACTGCCCTTGAAACCAGGGGAACCACCGAACTCAAGCCCAATTGGCTTGCATTTTCTGATGACTTTTATAAATTTCAGATACTGTGACTGTGGGATTTTATAATTTCATATCAGCGGATGAGGTATGCTTGCTTTTATATCTCGGTCTTCTCCTCAAAGAGAGGACGGGCCTGGTTTTCATTATACTAATCGGGAAGGCTGTGAGATTAATCCGGAGCATTAACTGTATCACTGTGTATTGTAATGAATTCTTTTCAGCTTTTGGTGCTGGCTGCAGAGTCGAGCTGGCTACGTTTCACACAATATCAAGCATTATAGAGAAGATGGGAATTTTCTTCTTTGTGTAGCTCTTTAACACATTCTTTATTTTACTACAGAAATTATTTTAGAGTTTTTGTATAGGCTTTAGTAGTCTGTTTCTAAAATGAGATGTATTTCAATAAGCTGTGTAATTTTTTCAGTGTAGCTAAACCGATATTGTAAAATAGATAAATTTTTATAATCAAAAAAAAAAAAGAAAAAGAAAATCAATATGCAATACTTTCAAATCTCTCATGATAGGATACATCCTATGTGGTGATTCATGGTGTGACACTGGCTTCACACTCAGTTTTAGTAGATGGCTTGGACTGTGTGTGCTATTAAGCAGAAATTCAATGCAATACAATGTAGTCAAGAATTAAGGCTATTGGCTGTTCCGTAGTTTCTAAGCAAAAGCACCAGGCAAACTTCATTCTTGGCTGCCAATCAGAACTGATGATAAGACTGTTGCTGAAGACAGCACACGTGTTGGTCATGGGATATGGGAAAATCAAACTGAAATTGACTTGGAAACTTCCTGTTGACTAGCTTTCATGGTGCTGGAACATGCTACACAGGTTACAGAAAATAAAACAGTCTGACCCAGCATGAACCTTATGAGCTATGTGGTAACTAATCTGTCAAGATGCGCCCATTTGGCAACAGTAGCATGAATGTTATGGTGGCAACCAGTTGCTTTTTTTTTTTAAATTGAATTTAAGGCCCATTCCAAAGGAGATAACATGATATAATTATAATTATATATATGTATGTATGTATGTATGTGTGTAAATATATATACATATATGTATATATGTATATGTATATGTGTGTGTGTGTGTGTGTGTGTGTGTGTGTGTGTGTACTTTGTCCACAACCTGTAACTGGAGCCCTAGGAGAGAACCAACTATATTTAGCAAAATGAACTGATTATTTTGATAAAAACATGGTATCAAACTGCTGTCTAAATGCTTATACACACACACACACACACACACACACACACACACACACACACATATGCTCTCAGCTTTCATCAGAGAAGCTTCTTTTTGGCATGAACAGTGGTTAAGACTAACAGCTGGTCCAAGAGTGGAGAACAAGTGACTGTGGAGCTCAGGATCCTAAATAGTGCACAGGCATCACTCCCACCTCTATTCAAACTGTCTTGGAAGAGAGGGTAGAAAGACTATAAGAGCCAGTGGTTAGGGAGAAGTGCTACAAAATAAGGTCTTCTAGACAGGACACCATCATTGTACACATGAGCTCACTCAACCTATGGTCACTTTCATGAGACTAGACCTGTCAACATTTCATCATAAGAAGGGGTGAGCTTTTAAGGCCCCAACCCTCCTTGAGGCACTACTCACAGTTAATGTTGACTGGAGAAGACATGTTTGTCTTTGATGTTGTATCCACTGATAAGTTGTTCATGCTCCAGTAAATAACCTTCCATCCATTCTCATGCAGGCAACTCTAACTAAATTCACTTGGTCACACACACAAAAGATGTGAATTATGAGGGGATTTTGTTGAAAAGAAAGAAGATTTCATAGGAAAAAGAAAATGGAATGAGATAGGGTAATAGTAGACGAGAAGGATTAAATTTCCTTACATATTTGTTTGATACTTTTAACAAAAGGACAACAAATTTTAACAAATGACCAGAAGATGAATTCTTCACTGCTTCTTACTTGTTACCTAGAGATG
This sequence comes from Montemys delectorum, assembly GCA_019843815.1. NCBI lineage: Eukaryota > Metazoa > Chordata > Mammalia > Rodentia > Muridae > Montemys > Montemys delectorum. Next base: position 4,611 of record JADRCD010127085.1, on the reverse strand, counting down.
ACAGCTAATACCTGCAACATCCATTTCAGACAGATCTTCCTTTTTCTGAAGACTTAGTCTCTTTATGATTTTTGTTTTCTATTTTGAAACAGTACTTTCTCCACAACAGAAGAATCTGAAAAGAGACATCTGCAGTCTTCTCAGTGGATATTTGAGAAGAGAGAAATTATTGCCGTTGCTAACACGGCATTATGTTTCCCTTCACCTTTGTTGCGGATTTTACCCAAAGCATGCATCACAGGTGATAAATAAGAAAACACATTTCAATCATTTCATATTTTACCTCAGAAGTTCCCTTTCAGTAGCCAGCACTTGGGGGCACAGGCTGTTACTACATCAAACCCAACAAGAAATTAAGAGCTCTTCAGTTGCTTGATGCCTTTAGTTTAGTGTTATTATTGTAGAACTCATAGAAGTAGGGAGTACAAAAAAAATGGCATTTCATGTCTAGTGAGCCACTATCCATATAAATTAAGATGTCCTGGGAGAAATAATTTCTTTTCCAACCTCCCTAATATATGCTTTTAGTTGCAGAAGTCACAAAACTCAATCAGCATTCTACAAATGTTCCTGTGGTTAGCAGAAGACTCAGAGACTGTGTGTCTATTCAGTTACTCAATTTTCAAACGTCATTGTTCTCTTGTAGCAAACAATTCTTCTTAAAAAGTTATTCCTTAGCCAGGCTGTGGTGGCACATGCCTTTAATTTCAGCACTTGAAAGGCAGAGACAGGTGGATTTCTGAGTTTGAGGCCAGCCTGGTCTACAGAGTGAGTTCCAGGACAGCCAGGACTACACAGAGAAACCCTGTCTCGAAAAGGAAAGAAAAAAAAGTTACTCCTTTAGAGTCAAAAGATCAAAAAGGAAAAATAAAATAAAATCCAAGCTCCTACTCTTTAATAATTGGACTCAGTCCATTTGGGACCTGACCCTTGGTGGCCCACTAAGTCTCATGCTTGTAGGTTTCTGGAACCTAAGTTCTAAGGACCTATCCTACCTTGTACAGTTGGCCAATCTCAAAAGTTACCAGTCATAAAGACGAGGAGTAAGCCAGTTCCTCCTTACTGGCTTACTCCATAGGAGAGAGAGGTCACTGGCATAATGATGTCTCTAACTGGCAGAAGCCATGAGTGCCCTGTGATAAACACCACCACAAAAAGCAACTGGACAAGAGAGGGTTTGTTTCATCTTACAGCTTATAGTTCACTGAAGGGAAGTCAGGCCAGGAACTCAGACACAGCAGGAACCTGCAGGAGAAACTGATGCAGAGACCACGAAGCCATTCTCACGGCTTGCAGAGACTGCTTGATCATAGGACCCAGGACCACCTGCCCGGGGCAGGCTGACCACCTAAGATGCCCTGAGACTCACACATCAACCACCAATCAAGAAAATGTGTAACAGACTCACTTACAGGCCAGCCTATGGCAGCAACCCATCAATTAAGGCTCTTTCTTCCTGGATGAATTTAGTCATCTCACCAGCACAGTGAGCTTATCAGGGGAGAACATCTGCAACCTGGAAGAACTACATCCTAATGAACTCTATACAAACGGAGAGTATAGAACCTGAACTCAAAGCCTGTAAGTGTATAGCACAATAGCTGTGAGTTTAACTCAGGAGCTGCAAATCTTATTTAGTTTTTAATTCTCTCTCCTTCTCCCTCTCCCTCCCTCTCCCTCCCTCTCCTATCCCTCCCCCCTCTTTGTCTCTCTCTCTGTCTCTCTGTCTCTCTCTGTCTCTCTCTCTCTCTCTCTCTGCCTCTTCCTCTCTCTCTCTCTCTCTCTCTCTCTCTCTCTGTGATGTGTGATGCCCATGGAGACCAATACAAGGCATTTAGATGCCTTGAAGCCCATAGGCGATTGGACGCCCACCCTGGGCACTAAGAACTGAACCTAGATCCTCTGCGAAAGCAGCAAGCCCTCTTAAGTACTGAGCCATCTCTCCAGCCCTGGAAGCTGTACATTTTAAAAAGCCCCAACTTACAAGATAATGGCTGACAACTGGTCTTTAATAATGGCTGCTCACAACCCTTGCTTGCCTCACTTATTGGTTCTTCATCTTCTCGGAACTTGGGGTGGGTATTTCTTCCACTGGCAGGTTTTCCTAATGCTCTGCTACTTCATTGCTCACAAGCTAAAGTCCCTATTCAGTTCAGCCAAGCCGACACCTTGCAACTGTCTCTAGTGCACACTCAGTCATGAGTCACTCGGACTCCTATATTGAGAAAATAACAACAACAACAACAACAACAACAACAACAACAACAACACGCACCCAGCCAAGGAACCCAGCTAGCCATCACTTCTGAGTCTCCTTTCTTGCCGCAAGGAGCTGCTTCTCCACTTAGTAAAACCTTTCCCTTCTACTATCTTAGGTCATCATTCTTCAAAACTGAGAGACTAGGAACCTGAGAACCACTGGCTTTGTTGCCTTTCTTTGGTGTCTGAACTCCCCCTGGGTTCCACCTACCACCATTCCACAGAGCCAATGAAAAACCCGGGCTGAATCTGAGGGGCGGGGAGAGAACCAACAAAGTGGCTGGCCTCTACTGAGCCCTGCAGACTTGGGTAGGAACAGTGTATAGTAACCTCCTTTCTGTCCTGCTACGGCCACGAGGGGCTCACACCGAAACCCCAGAGCCAAAGGAGAGTGTGTGAAGGCAGCGGCTGCTCCTGCTGCCGTGGGCGCCGCTGTATGTGCCCTTGTGAACGTCTCAGTGGCCATTCTGAAGGATGGGCACCTGGCCTCGTGGTTTAGCCTTCTACTTTTCTAGTGAAAAAGGAGGCAACACATAAGCTGGCGAGGACTTTCAAAATGGGGTTGACTGTTGTTGATAATTTGGTTTCTAAGGACTTTGGCTCAGCAACGCAAAGAGGGATACCATCCCTCTTTTGGTCTCAATCCTCACCACCATAGCATAAGGTAGCGGGACAATATCCCCTCCACAAGGCATCTTCTCTCTCCCGGGGAATTCCACCTGGTAGCCATGTGGTGCTTCCCCCATGCCTCCCAGTTCTTGCATGGGCTCCTGCCTCATCAGCAGAGACTATCAAGGCCTGAGTAATGACAAGGGACTCTCTTTGTCCTCCACACTCCTCTCGAGTTGCATGCGGAATGGAGTCCACAGAGCCTGAAAACAAACACAAGGCTGTTGGGACTAAGAAGGCAACTCTAGGGGACTTCCCACAAACGTTAGTTAATGTGTGGGTGGGGTCACACCACAGCTCTATGGAGCAGACAGCTCTCTCTGAGGCAGCATGTAGTGATGTCAGTCAACAGCCCTCTGCTGACCTGCCGCAGCTCACAGCATTGATGGTTCTCATCTGTTTCTCCTGACTTGGGGGCCCTTAGTGGGCTGTGAATGGGAACCTCCCTCCACGACCCTGTTATTTGTCTCTGTCTCTCCTCTCTCTCCTAGCCCACGCTTTAGTTCCTCATAGAAGGGAGCAGAGCACATATACTTGCAGTTGGTGTGTCCCCTGCTCCCCTGGCATCCATCTAGATTCCCTGATTTGAGAAACTTAATGGTGACAGGGGGTTTTCTTCTCCCTGGGCAGCAAGCCTTCCCTTGCCCTCGTGGCTGACCTGTGGCCATGTTTCAGTTTGTGACCTCGGGGTCAGTCTGACTTCACCTGGCAGACATTCAGGTCCAGTGGTGCTGTGGGCGGCAACCAGACTGAAAATGGATTTCACTTTGACAGGCATGAGGCCTCTACTCAAGGGGGATTCCCCAGAATAGGGCATTGGCTGTCCTACAGTAGATAAAGGAAAGGTCCCTTGCCCATTTGGGAATGCCTTTTGGGTAAATAGTGCACCTTCGAAAACCCACAATGGGTCACACACTGTCCATCACCTCCAACCTGCCTTTGGAATGTAGTCTCAAAAATTGCTCTAAATTTGATCTGCAAAGATAGCCTACTTGGTAAAGTGCTTGTCTTGCAAGCATTAAGATCTGAGTTTGATCCTCAAAACCCACATTAAAAATATAGGTGTTTGAGATTGGAGAGACAGTGGCAGAGGACTCTCAGTGGCTCTCAGTACCCATGTGGCAGCTCCTAACTGCTAGTCACTCCAGATCCAGCGGATCTGACATACTTTCTGGCCTCCACAGGCATTGCATGCACATGAAGAGAAGACCTCCAAACACATAAAGGAAAAATAAATAAATCTTGAAGAAAAAGAAAGAAGGGGCTGAAGAGATGGCTCAGTGGTTAAGAGTACTGACTGCTCTTTCAGAGGTCCCGAGTTCAATTCCCAGCAACCACATGGTGGCTCACAACCATCTATAATAGGATCCGATGCTCTCTTCTGGTGTGTCTAAAGAGAGCAACAGTGTACTCACATATATAAAATAAATAAATAAATCTTTTTTAAAAAAAATAAACTTTTTTAAAGAGAAAGAAAGAAAGGAAGGAAGGAAGAAAAGAAGGAAGGAAGGAAGAAAGGAAGGAAGAAAGAAAGGAAAGAAAACCAGGTATGGTTCATGCACTTACCCCCAATGAAAGGCACAGGCTGGTAAACCCCTACTGCTCACTGACCAGCTAGCCCAGCCAACTCCACAAGCTTCAGATCAGTGAGAAACTCATCTCAATATTTAAAAAAAAAAAAAA
>JADRCD010127083.1:0-13842 GCA_019843815.1 Montemys delectorum | reverse complement strand
GCTTCTAGAGTATCCTCCAGGCACATTTCTTGTAGGAACCAGAAAGAGAAAATGTACTGTGGGTATGCTAGTTAATGCTGACTAACAATGGCTTGCTAAAAATAAGCCAAGTGTGGAAATAAAAGCCGACATATTATTTTTGGTTTTGATCTTTGTTACCCATCAATTAACTTAGCTAGAGAATGCACCAACTTATTCTCTGGTCTGGATTTGGGAAACATTTGGCCTTGACAAATACTGTCCAGATGTTGGCTAAATTGTGTCGGCTTTCAACAGAAGGTCAATAAATTGAGAAAACTGGCTTTGCAGTTCCCACAAATTTACAGATCCAAATCCTAGAAGTGAAACCAAGCCACAGCAGGGATCACCAGGACTTGAGACGGGGAAAGGAGCCAATCAATTTTATCTTGCATTCTCCAAGCATAACTATAACTTCCTAAAAATTAATTCATATTATAGAGAAGATCAATGGTTATAAGAAAAGGGATTAAGAAGAGGAATGCAATATAGGGAAAGTACATGGGGAAGAGAATAAAACGCTAGTGTGGAAATAGAAACAAAGACAATATTCAAGGCTCACCCTTCAGATCGTGATGCATGTTTTTCTCTGTGATATACCCTCCATCATTGCACAGCTGTTGAATTACCACAGATGGAAATTATGTGCTATACAAATAACTTTACTTCATGACTGCCCTATAGAGAAATCAGCAGTTGTTTATTATACTTATGTCTCCAAACTCAGGATCCTAAAACTAAGTTTTAGAGGTATATAGTATCACAAAATATTTCGGAGAGTCCTGCAGTTATATTAGTTCTTTCAAATTAACAAGGATTTTTTAGTATATAGGTTCTTATTCTAACAAATAAATTCTTAATATGAATTATGATATTATTATAATATTATTAATTATGAGTTTTGAAAGAGAAGGGCTCTTTAATAACCAGGACACTAGGAAAAACTGGTTTGGCTTGGTTTATAAAATATCAAATAGCTTATAAATAAAAAATATTCAAACAGTTCACAGAAAATCATAGACAACACTTTTATAATATCAAATGAATACTGTGTAACAGACTTTAAAGTGCAGTGGGAAAGCCACCATTATTACTTGGTATTTGATTTATTTGAAGATTATCTGCCACATATTTACTGATCTTTCATAGGGACTGAAATCAAAATGCATGAATGAAATTGTCCAGGACAAAGAGTCAAAAATGCAAGGTTTCATTTAGAAAGCTTTTAAAGCAAAGAAATTGTATAAATTTAGAATTACTTGCAACATATACCAGTCAATTGGACTAAGAGAAAGCACTCTCTCCTCTCCTCTCCTCCTTCTCCCTCTCCCTCTCCCTCTCCCTTTCCCTCTCCCCCCACCTCTCTCTCTCTCTCTCACACACACACACACACACACACATCATCTGATAGAAATGAGAAACAGCTATAAGAGAAGAGACCCAGGGAATACAACAGTAGATCAATATTCTGTGATGATTGTGACAACAGGATAATAACCAACACCAAGAACAATTATTATTTCTTAAGGTCTTGGTGCACGTTGACCACATTGTAGAATGAAGGAAATGCTTATTACTCTAAATTAAAAAAAATAAAATATTATGTTTTGAGAAATTTTGCTTTAAAAAAACTAATAAACATGCTTATGGATGTCTAAACACGTGAAAATGTTGAGAAAATTTGAATGAGAATGAAAGAAAAACATATGAAAGCAGCCATCACCCAAACGGTAGAGGATCATCAAACAGCTGATTAGGTCACTAAATCCATGAATGCTTCTGCTGCTCCTCCATGGTAGAATCTCCTGAGGGAGTTGGTCTCAGCAGACTATCATTGTTTGTATGAAGCATCCATTAAATAAATTGCTGGCAAAATAATACATCTCTGTCTTGCAGAAGTTGAATTTCGATGTCCCTAACTGAAAGATCCCTGGAGGAACACAAAAATCTACTAGAGACAAACAATTGTGTCAGATAAAGGTAGAGATTCTAACTAGAGGTTAAGACCCACAAAGAGTCGTAAGCACAGTACAGATATGTAATTTTTATCTTCTAAGTAAAAAGAATCCACTAAGGTGCTTTAGATATGGGATGAAGAAACTAAGTTGCAAAAGATCTCCCTTGAAGTAGAATAACAACAAATATTGGGTTCTACAAAGTTTCAGGAAAAAAGGTGATAGTTAGTGGTAATAGGAAAAGCAATAGCTAAGATAGATAGATTGTTCTGAGAGGAGAGTTAAGATGGCCTCTGTCTTAGAATAGTAAGCATGACCTTAAAATACAGAACATAGAGATAATGAGTTTCAAGAAACTGTTAACATGTCCGTCATTGCATGTAAACTCTCCAGCATACAGATTTAGAATTCAGATTGTGAATTTGGCCCATTGAATAGATGTATTCAAGATAGTGAACTGTGGAAATACTGCTTACAACTTTTCTTATAATAACTCTAGAGCCTAAGAGATGACTCAGCAGCTAAGAATGCTAGGCCTTCTTAACAGGACAAGAGTTTGGATTACAGCAACAAAATGTGGCCGCTGAGCTCCAAAGGACTGATGACCACTTCTTTCCTTGCGGGAGTGTGTGAACAGACATACAGAAATAATAAAATAAATCCTTCAAAAATGACAACATTAGCTTCGGTAAGCTCCTGTAAGGTTTGTCATGTTAGCTGTCTGCTGAGAATTAGTTTATGCTATTAAAGGAGCAATTGGAACATTCTTTAACCTAAAATAAGTCTTTGAAGTTTTAGGCAAAATTGTGATTTGGAAAGTGTATACCTTGAACAGAGTTTCTTGCAACCTAATATGAGTTTTCATCATTCTTTGGGCCCAGTCATATAAATCTTACAGCAGAACTATTTAGGTAATCCTAAAAAGGTTCTTCCTTTTCCTGTATTCCAAACTCCTGAGTTCGGATCCCAGCAACCACATGGTGGCTCATAACCACCCGTAATAAGATCTGATGCCCTCTTCTGGTGCGTCTGAAGACAGCTGCAGTCTATCACGCAAGAGCGAGCTGGTCAGGAGTGAGTTGGGCCGGAGCCAGAGGAGCTGGAGCTAGTAGCCATCTATCTGTACGGCTACAGTGTATTCATACACATAAAAATAAATTAAAAAATAAATCTTAAATAAAAAAAATTAAAAAAAGAATATATGTCTAGGACTGGAGAGATGGCTCAGTGGTTAAGAGCACTGACTGCTCTTCCAAAGGTCCTGTGTTCAATTCCTGCCAACCACATGGTGGCTAACAACCATCTGTAATGGGATCTGATGCCCTCTCCTGGTGTGTCTGAAGACAGCTACAATGTATTCACATACATAAAATAAATGAATCTAGCCAGGCAGTGGTAGCGCACACCTTTAATCCCTGCACTTGGGAGGGCAGAGGCAGGCGGATTTCTGAGTTCGAGGCCAGCCTGGTCTACAGAGTGAGTTCTGGGACAGCCAGAGCTATATAGAGAAACCCTATCTCTAAAAAATAAATAAATAAATAAAAAAGGTTCTTCCACTGTTAACTTAATACTGAAAAAAATCAAAGCTCTGAAACAAGCTTATAATTACATTTATTTAAAGTACGTATCAGGTCAAAAACTATACATTTTAAAAGGGATATTGTGTACTTTGAGCCTAGCATGGAATGGGCATAGGATAAACTCCTTAAGGGAAAGTCTTGCCTATCTTGGTTAATGGCAAAAGCATTAGGCAACTGAGGCCTGAGTAGGTCATAGACGAGTAGAGTTTCTGCATAAGTAAGATGAGGCTTTCCATTTACTTCAGATATATATTAAAAGGCCTCCAGAAAATATTTTATTTCCTTTGACACTAACAAAGTATACCTACTCTTTCTAACCTGCCATATAACATGAAGATTTGTGCATAGACCAAGTACGGAGATTAATATTCATGAAGAAGGAGCAGAGATGAGTGGACTCTATGAACAGAGTTGGAGCACTGGCTTATAGCCTACCCATTATAAGCTGGCAACCTAAGATAACCATACTGCATTATTGTCTAAACCAAGTCAAGCCCACAGTTTGATATTTGTAGCCTGACTGAACTTTCCAAGTATCATTCTACTTTTAGGCATGGCTAATATTTTTTATATTTCAGGTGATATTCAGTTTCTGCAGCATTGTCCCCAAGTTTTGCAAGAATTTAACCAAAAAGCTACACTAAGTAAAATTAGAAATGTTACAAGTCAGTGTATAATCATTTGTATTAGTCAGGGTTCTCTAGAGTCACAGATCTTATGGTAGTCTCTATGTAGTAAAGGAATTTATTGATGAATTACAGTCTGTAGTCCAACTCCCAAAAATGGTTGGCAGCAGCAGTGAATGGAAGTCCAAGGATCTAGCAGGTTTCTCAGTCCTACAAGGCAAGCAGGGGAAACAGAACGAGCCTTCATTCTTCCAATGTCCTTATATAGGTCTCCAGCAAAAGGTGTGGCCCAGATTAAAGGTGTGTGCCACCACACCTTTAATCCCCGATTACCTTGAACTCATAGATCTTCCTATCTTAATCTTCTGAGATAGCCACTATGCCTCAAGGTCTCCATGCCAAGACTCAGGTCAGAAACTTGTATCTCTCAGCCTCCAGATTAGGGCCACAGGTGAGCCTTCTAATTCTGGATTGTCGTTCATTTCAGATATAGTCAAGCTGACAACCAGGAATAGCCACTACATCATTCTTGCCTTTTGTTACCATTATACATGGGATTTACCAAGACATACACAGACCTTGTCATTTGTTGTTCTTCAGGGTTCATTGGCAGATCATTAGCATATTCATCATTATTAAAAAAAAAGTGCTGTGTTATGTACATTATTAGGATGAGGTGGCTAAGATCCTATATATCAAATTGCTTCACAAACACATTACACATGTGACTTCTTCCTGAGTAGTATAATAATGGTACTCAGTCACCTTGCCAAGTGAAGACAAACCTTAAGATTGATAAAAAGTGAAACAACAGAAGGTTAGTGAAATCAATAACCATATTTCAAATGTCTTTTTGAAATTAATGTGGATTGCAGAAAATTACTCCCAGAAGAGAGAACATTAAAGTAATGCTTTTAAAGTAAAGCATTAGCACTCAATGTTACTGTAGTTCAACACATACCTATACCTAGATGCCAACAACTTTTCTGTGGTAAGCAATAATAGGTACATTGAAAGTGTCATACTACATCCTGCCTTTTGCTGATGGTGTCTTGGTGGCACTGGCATGCTACACAGGGGAGGCAGAATGAAATCCAAACGGAATGGGCCACAGTCCATCCTTGGACTGTAAGGGGAAACAGCTGAGTCTGGGACAGATGCTGTGGCTAGGGGTCAAGAATCATGGTTCTGCTTCACACTTCACCACAGAGAGTCCATATATTGAGGAAGGAAGGGGAAGTCAGAGCTCAGGACAGGTAGAACCCAGTCTGAATCAGAGTAAGTACTGAGAGTAGGCAGGGTGGGAGCTGGAAGAGAGAAACTCCCTGAGAGTTTTAGATATGGCACTTTAAGATGAAGGATCCATGGTGGATCCTTAATGAAGAGATGATGGTACTTGCTTGTTCATACTGATTTATTTGATGGTGGATGTGAATGCATACACTTTATTGGGTATGAAACAGGATTAAATATGTTTTGTGGAAAGGAATGCACAAGAAGAGAAGCTCATTAGCTGACTGTTCAGGGGTTATCAAGGTACCTCAATAACATGGAAAACTCTAGGTGTTTAGCTATAGGACCCAGTGCTTATGATCCTCACTGGAGTGTCATGGTTCCATGTTCCATAGCAGTTACAAGCAGTTACAGGTAGGGAAAGTTTCCACTCCTGCAACCCTCAATTCTGAGATTCCTGGAATTTGAACATATTTACCCTTACCATTCTTATGACCTTATGTAACAAGGTCCCATATTCCCTACAGGGAGGTCATAGAAATTAAATTTCTATGTAGGAAATAGATTCTGTTTAAGGACCAAATGACTCATCTTTCTCGATAGCCATAGTGTATAGCACAAGTTTACACCATGGTTTTGACTGATTTAGGCCGATAGAATAAGACAAAGGCAACCTTGATCACATTGATGATATTTCTGCTTCTGCTTGCCTATTATCAAAGTTCTTCTCAAGGCAAACATGCTTGTGCTCATTTTCCAGCAAAAAAAAAAAAAAAAAAAAAAGATACATGGAATAGATTTGATGATAGATAAACTATCCAAGATCATGTGCCACCGAGATGTATGAGCAAACATATCTCAAACTGATAGTCATCTTGACAATCCATCTGTTTTCTTGGGATATATTAACCAACATCTCCTAAGCTTGTCCCTGAGCATAAGAGCCTTGGATTTCTGACCTACATAAATGAATATTTTTACTTGCCAGCAAGAGTTTGATAGATATTTACTATATAAGAATGATTGTTCAGATTCATTGTCAGCTTGACCTGATCAGGAATCTCCTTTGAGACACACTTTTGGCCATGTTTGTGAGGACCTTTTTAGAAAGGTTCCACAGAGGAAGATAGACCCAGACTGAGTATGGATGGGATCTATCATGTACTAGGGACCCAGACTGAAACAAAAGGAGAAAGTACTTGAGTACCAACATTCATCTCTCTACTTTCTGACTGAGGATGTAACATGACCAGCATCCAAACACATGCTCTGGCCGCCATACATTCCTACACAGTGGACTTTATCCCTTTAAGATGTGTCCAAGTATAAACCCTTAATTCTTTCACTTGCTTTAGTCTCACATTGGGTACAATAATGTGCTGAGTAACTACTGCAAAACAACAGCATGTCCTTAGCATGCCAGACTATGCTTTAATTTCCATATGATTTATTCCAGGAGATACTTCAGCAATAGCCTATGACTGAGGCTTTCAATGAAGGTGTCTTCAGGCCAGAAATGGTGATTCAGAAATCTCTCAAGTGTATCATTCTATCATAATAATCTTTAAGTTTGAATCAAGTTGTTAATACAGTAGTGGGCAGTTTCTAACAGTTAACTACTCATTTTTATTCTACAAGATCCCTGGAACTGCAAATTCCTTTCTTGTTACTGACTATGGACAAGGCTTCTTTATTCACCATGTCCATACTAAACATAATTTTTCAATGAAATCCTCATGTTTTTCCCCCAAGTCTGTCATCTATACATGCTCTAAATCCTGGAAGTCGATGACATGTTGAATATAGCCAATTTCAAAGTGCTATAAGAAAAAAGGTTAAAAATTAACTTACTTTTCTTAGCCAATGCATTATCTTGATACAAATAAACTTCTCTTCTTTGAGAGTTCTCATAACTTTACAACTTACCAATTTACATAAACAAGTAAGTCATTGAAAGAGTATTGCCCTCTCTGCAAATTAGACAGAGCTTCAGACATTGGTTCAGATATGGCAGTTATCAGAGAAACTCAGGAGTTCATGGGAGTAGGCACAGAGTAGATTTCTCCTTGGAATTCACAATGCCAGCATTCATCTCTCCTGTCATTTTTCCACTTACAATTTGTTCAACATTTAAAGCTAAAACAAAAGGTATAATTCATTTTCCTTAGGTCACAGTACATCCTTTACAAAAGGAAATGCAAAATATCTACAGATTGTCTCACTGTAGCCTTCTACAACTGTCACAAAATGCATGAGACTAGTTAGCTTAAAAGAATTAAAATTACCTCATAATCTGAGAAATTTCAGAACATGGTCCCTTGGGATCCTTTGAAGATCTCTAATCTAGATGTCGTTAACAAAGGAACAATAGATTGAGTCCAGGTAACATCAGTCATGCTTTCTAAATAGTTGTTATATCTGATTTCTCCCAAATCATCATATTTCAATTGTATGAATCTCCACTATATCTATGTAATTTAATCATGTCTCATTGAAATCTAGTAGTGTAAATTGGTGCTTCAATTGTACATATTCCAAGATGATTTCTGATCTTATCTTCAAGCTGCTTTAGCATGCAGGCTGAAGGAAGAAGTCTTTGAACATTAAGTTACATGATAATATTGTGTTCTAATGCATAAAGAACTAGGCTTTTTAAGACAAAAGCTTATTCATTGCCATTTCTCATCCTCATGACTTACCTAATAATTTGCTTTGTCTGTACACATTGTGGATTACTAGTTTCCTGTCTGGAGTATGGTATGAAATATCATATATGTATGAAAATTATTTAGTTCTCAATAGCCCACATCCCTACGAAAGTTTATGATATATCTTTCTTTTATAAGCAAAGATAATGAAATTCAGAAGTAGTTTAAATAGAAATGTAATAGATTAAATAGATGTATATGCATTTGAGAAAAAGAGGTTATTGTAACAATTGATGTTTTTTTCTCATTGAAATACTGAGCAATGCCATCTGGGTGACTGGTCTTCAAAACAACCTTACATAGTGAGCAGACTGAATCCCTACATCTCATTCTGCTTCTTTGCTCAGTTGTTCCTTAAACAGCCACTGATTTCATTTATTGTCAAAGAAAGTAGGAAATTCTTACTGTCCTATCTCAGACTTCTTAAAGAAAATTGAAGTTGGTTTAGGGATTTTTTTGCTTTTATTCTTATTTTGTGTGCTTCTCTTCAGGATGATGAAATTTGCATGTACATGCTATAGTTACTTTTCAACAGCTGTGCTAGAGATGATATAGTAGTAGTCTGTAAGTTGAAAAAGAAAATTAAAATCTAAGAATATAAAGCATTGTTTAATTAAGCGCACACACAGAATGCCTTTTCTGAAGTCATATAAGTTAATGAAATGTTTAGAATCTTTCCTTTAATGATTTTAAAATAAACACTTCTTACATTTCATGCAGAATGTAATACCTGTATACAGTTATAAATAAGTTGTCAAATACAATATTATTTATTTGTTTGGAAGATCTCAAACACATTCTTATTTTCCTTTTGTCAAAATTTGCCAACTATGCTCACTTCCCATTCCCACACATAGCTATTGGCAACAGAGATTATTTTTAATTCATATGAATTTATCATTTACAAAACAATTTTTCAAACAGATGTGTTTTCTGTTTTTTGAGACACCACTACAATTTAATTATTTTTGTAGAACCAGATCTTTGTATAGAATTGTTGAGTACAAACCAGTGTTATGGTTAAAAATTGCTTACTTTTACAATTTGGCCCCATTTTCAATGATATGGATAAGCTTCTCACTACAAATAAAGAGAAAATATGCTTAAATAAAACATTCAAAAATTTATCTATCAAAACAATATAAAGAAACAGATGCAATGCAAAGGGAATCATATTTGTAGTTAGATCTGATGCATACAATCTAATTGACTATTGTGTCTGAAAAACTTACTTAAAAAATTCCTACCTAGTAGCTTGGATGATCAATGTATGCTTAGAAATTTCCTTGAACCATGGGTGAAGAAAAATTAAAGCAGTATATTATAAGTACATATGAATATAAGATCAAAATTTATTATATCTATGCCTCAGTTGTATAAAAATCATTACTCCTTGCTTAACAATTCTCATGACATTTGGATTAGGAACATGTCTAGCAAACATTTTTCTGATTGGCTTGTAGCAAGATAAATTCTTACAACTTATACTTTATTTATAAGCATGCCTGATAAACTTATTATACAACAAGATCAAGATCATGATTTATAGTAAAGTGTTTGGTAGGTTTCTTAATGTAAGTAAATCCATTGTCCCATCTCCACTTCCCCTGCTTCATGTATTGAGAAAGAGTATCATTGTTTGATACCTAATAACAAAAGAAGGGATTCTGTGCATTAATCCTGGTAAAGGGGAAAGAAAGAAGTGAAACTGAGTCCTTGAGGGCTTCAAGATATAGGACAAGTGTGGGCTATTCACTCTGAATCTAATTTGATCCTAGAAAGCTCTACTAAGTGTCTTGGGTCCCTATTAATAGCCACAAAAATTATATCCTGACTATTTTATATTGGGTAGCAGATTGGAAATTTTACATAACATTTTTGTAACTATTTTGTCGAAAGAACAAATATATATATATATATATATATATATATATATATATATATATGCAGGAAAGCATTTATCACTTTGAAGAAAAATAAATTTCACATACACCCATGCACAGGTGAAGGTGACTTTAAAATTCTGACCTTCTACCCACCATGGAATAAAACTCTAGTATAAGAGAAAACCACTGAATAAAACACACAGATACAGACCCAAGCATCCCAGTACATGAGACAATAAATCCATGTCAGTCTTTAAACTACAACATAAACAATACAGAAGTAACCATGATGGCAGAAAAAAAATGAGTATCCTTGCAAATCAATAGCTTTGAACACACACACACACACAAAGAATTGCGAAGTGGATCATCTCCACACTGAAACAAGCACATAGACATATGCTGACACTGGAGTGGGGAGGGGCATCAAATAGCAAATTAGCCAAAGTTAGAGGTCAGGGGAAGGTTACAGATCGGTTACCAGAGTGCTTACCTAACAGGTATGAAGCCCTTTAACCGCAGGACTTGGGAGGTAGAAGCATGAAATATCAAAATGTAAGGTTACTCTTGGCTACACAGCAAGTTTGAGGCTTGAGTTCATTCTGCCTTAAAGAAAGACAAAGAAACGAACTAAGAAAAGCTACAAGCTAGAGGTCAAAAGGAATTTTGAAAGAAAAAGATCTATATTGCTATATATCAAATATATATTATATATCCCATATTTACCCAGTTTTGATTAGTGTCAGCTTGATGGTACCTAGAATTACCCAGGCAACAAGTCTTTTGGCACTCTCTGTAGAGGGAGGGAGATGGGGGAAGATATATTAGGTTAATCATGGTCATATATATGTATATATATAATTTATAGAGAGGTGTACTGGTACATGCTTATAATATTAGTACTCAGAAGGCAGAGACAGGAGGATTCTGAGTCCAAGGCTAGACTGCTCTATATAATAGGAGTTTGCCTATATGAAAATACATTAACATAATTTAATTTTTATAAAAAATATTAAAGAGTCAAAGAAAAGCCACATGAATTATAGACATGCATATAAGCCTTACAAAAATAAATAAAATCAAGAATGCTCAGAGAATAAATGCATGAGGAAACAATAGGAGCTTTGAAATACATCCTAGTTGTGGGGTGAAACAGCAGTGCATTTAACACAAAGTCAGAAAATCACAAAGGAATGCCCAGTTTATTAGAATTGTGGATGAATATCTCCAAGTGCTGAGGAAAAATAACTACTATGCAGCATCCATTGCATGTAAAACTGCTTAAGATAGCAGAATCATGAAATTATCTCTACTTAAATAAAGTCTGAAAGACTTCTCCTTACAACCCTCCAGAAGGCATCAACTCAGGAAGGAAAGAGGAGAGAAAAGTGTGTGTGTACAGGACATGGACAACCATGGGGCAGAATGGTCACTGCAGATCAGGACAAAGATAATGGATTACCAGTTGTGAAGGGGAGATCTAGAGGAAAGAAGTTTGAAATTTTTAATAGAAGAATTACTTGTATATTTAAGAATATCCTCAAGAAATGCATACATTGTGAAATGTTTAAATTGGCTATTAAACAAGTTTGTTAACTCATGTAGTTATTCATTCCAAGAATTTTCCAAGAATAAAATTTACCTTGTTATTATCTGTTGACAATGCACTTTATCCGTGCCACTAGAAATTTATTCCCACTCTCAACTGTGATTATCTTTGTCTAAGATCCCATTACTCACTATTTGTGAAATAAAATTGTTTTATATATTTTGAAGCAAAAGATAAAACATAATGTTTTTGTCAACTTAAAACATAAGTAATTTTAGAATCCAAAAATACAGAGGTATAATGCCTAATTTATGACAAAGGAACTACAGCATATAAATATGGCCTAATGAAGACAAAAGAAATGAGGAACAACTCCAATAAAAAAGTGTGAGGTTGGAAAAATTATAAAAGAGGATGAAATGGGTAGAAACATATCAACTATGTCAGTAAACATAATAAATATCAACATATGATGTAATCATATCACAAACAGATTCTCAGGTTAAATAAGGATAATGATATTAAGGGCTTTGGGATTAAGCTCAGTTTGAGAACACTTGCTTGCTAAGCCCACGGCCTTGAGTTGACCTTACACCTGAGAAAAGAAAAAAATATGAATATTAAGGTTCCGGGGCTGGATAGATGGCTCCATGGTTAATAGACTTTACTGTTCTTCCCAAGTTCCCCAGTTCCATTCCAACTATGCATGTCAGACAATTCACAACTACCTGTAACTCCAGCTGGCCTCTGAATATACCCTGACATCCCACATACACTTACAGAGGCATAGTTATACATACACATATACATATATACATATATGTGTGTGTTATATATATAATTATTAAGACTAAAATTATAAGATTATAAATCATATATATGTTTCATATATATATATAAAATTAGGATGCATTAATTTTGTAATAGACGCATACAGCAAATGACAAAAACCAATTGATAATAAAGAACAAGGAAATAAATCCACTGTTCAGTAGATAAATACTGTTCAAGTGAGAAGAGATTGCTTTCAATAGTGGAGAAATAAAAATTTTTACACAGCTACCTCAGTTTGGATTTCTATTGCTGTGATAAAACGCTGTGATCAAATGCAAGTTGGATAAGAAAGCGTTTATTTTGCTTATCTTCCACATTACTGGTCATCAACTAAGTAAGTCCTTACAGAAACTAAGCAGGGTAGTAATCTGGAGGCAGGAGCTGATTACAGCCCAGGCCCACCATCCACAATGACCTGGGTCCTTCCACATCAGTCACTTAATTAAGGATATGTCCTTCATGACTGTCTATACCTTGATGTATGGAGGCATTTTCTCAACTGAAGCTCCCTCTTCTCCTCTCTCCAAGAACTCTTATTTGTGTCAAGCTGACTTAAAGCTAGCCATAATAACAGCTGCCATTCTTGGAAGCAATGTTGTTATTATTTAATAGTTTTCATAGCAAACAATTTACCAGGTTCACTTACCAATCTGAACAATATACTGTTTACAATGTAATTACACTATAATTACAGATACATGAAACAGTGAAAGAAATTTAAAAAGTGTATTAGAAACTGACAACTATGGTTTGAGAAATCATCACAATAACTTCAAAATATAATGGATTAATCAGAGCAGAAAACATCAAGAATTCACACATTAGAAGAAAAAAATTATTCCTCTTTAAAATAAAAGGATGCTAGGTTTGTGGTGCAGACTTTATTCCCAGAACTAAGGAAGCAGAAGCAGGCTGATCTCTACCAGATCAAAAGAGAAAGAAAATATGTCCCATCTGCATAGGGAGATAGATTTCTGTGAGTTCAAGGCCACCCTGGTCTACATAGTGAGTTCCAGGACATCAGGGTCTATGATCCTATCTCAAAACAAAAGAAAACAAAATAAAATGCATTTATATCAATATCTCTCTCTATAGATATATATCTATAGATAGTATATAATATATATCTTTTATTTTTTGAGTTTATAACTACATCCTTTCTCCTTTTCCTTTCTTCCCTGCGAAGCCTCCTATACAACTTTCCTCACACTCTTTCAATTAATTAATTAATTAACGGCCTCTTTTATTTCATTAACTTTCTTATTTTTCATGCACTATATTTTGATAATGTTCCTTTCTCTCCCTCAGATTTCCTTAGCTACTTCTCATCTCCCTCCTCACGCAGCTTCATACGTTCTTATGTTACCTCCCTCTCTCTAGTGGTATCTCTACCAAGAGAGGGAGAGAGAGAGAGAGAGAGAGAGAGAGAGAGAGAGAGAGAGAGAGAGAGAGA
>JADRCD010127082.1:19883-32703 GCA_019843815.1 Montemys delectorum | reverse complement strand
GTGTGTGTGTGTGTGTGTGTGTGTGTGTGTGTGTGTGTGTGTGTGTTTCATGTCAAACAGTGAAGCGTTCCAAGTGGCCCTTCCTTTAGTGTAAGATACTCTGTTTTCACAACGCCTGCCAGAGGCCCTGAACTTAGAATTTCTGTATCCAACCTGGTGGCTTATGTAGGCCTAATCCTTAAGATTTCAGAGGTAACACTGAGAAATGGGTGGAAGCCAAAGAAGGCAAGTCTCGTACATTAGGGGACTGGCAGAGTGACAGTAAGCCCACTGCTGGAAGCAGTG
Organism: Montemys delectorum; assembly: GCA_019843815.1. Lineage (NCBI taxonomy): Eukaryota > Metazoa > Chordata > Mammalia > Rodentia > Muridae > Montemys > Montemys delectorum. Next base: position 32,418 of record JADRCD010127082.1, on the reverse strand, counting down.
AGGAGACACTAAGTCACACTGTGTGGAATTCTCTTGAAAGGTGAAGACAAAGAGATCTATTGAAGTCACTGTCTTCTTTGGGTGTGATACCTAATTATACCAATTCATGTATTTATTTACCAAAAAAAAAAAAAAAAGAAAGAAACCATATGAGGGCTGAGTTTGTAGATCATCACGTAACCAAGCCAGTAAGGGAGTGTGAAAGGCAAGGACACAGTAAGGCACCTGCACCAAGATACTCAATTAAGAATTACAAAAGCCATCTTCATGCTTTTACAAAGTGAAATTTTGATAATTGCATCTCTTTGTGAAGTCAGCGGTTTGACTTGAATTAAAACCACTTTCAGAATCTCTCCCATTGAGCCATTTCAGAACCTATGTTTTAAAAATACACACCTCAATTTCTCTCTGGATCCTACTGAAGCAGTGACACTGTAGCAACTATTAAAGCAAAGCAGAAGCTCCCAGAAGTTGAATCTCTCACTATTATTGATGAATTAAAGAATTAAAAACACTAGTCTTCATTAAAATGGGGAATTATGATTCATTTTTTTACTATCAATTTCCCAAGGTCACCCGCTTTTTCATAATAAAGAAAAGCATGGCATTATAATTTTGAAGACATCATATCTAGGTTCCTGAGGACTGACCTACATACATGGTGGAACTATGAAGGCTATGTAGAAAGCTCACATAGGGAAACTGAGGGCCCTCTTAGTGAGGGTGGACTTAGCATCATGGTCAGAAATGACTCCTTCAGTTACAATTCATCATGGGACAAATGGACAGTGCCCTGGGACCTTGGCCCTGTCACAGAAGCAGGAGTGGAGCTGGGTATTCATACAGAAGAAGAATATGTCCCACTGATGCTACCCCCATGATGGGTATCCAGGTAGAAGCCAACTGAGGCTCCTGGCTCTGACAGGAGCTAGTTCTACCTGCTATCAAATAAGCGTGGGTGTGCACATCCAGATTGCCTGGGAAGAACACAGAAAAGCAAGTGTTTTTCCTGTCCTTGTGGACCTAAGAGGACCCAACCCTGTGCAGGCCAGGATTGCAGCGCTGAGCTCCTCTGCAGAGCAGATCAGGCTGCAGAGCCTAGAACCTGGTAGCATGACCATCTCAGGGAGACAGGAGCACATGGAGCTGGTGAGTATCCTTCTAGAGCAAGGTGTTCAGGGACGTATGTGCTTCAAAGACTGAGGTCTGAATCCACACGGCAGGTAGGATGGAGGTCCAAGGAAGAGATGATGTCTTACTTTTTTGAGTCTGAAGGCCAGAGGCTGGCTGGAGACTAGATTCTCTCTTGCTTGGGCAACCCAACCCAGTTTCTGTTTTGTTTTGTTCTGTTTTCCTAAATCTTCTGGTGATTTGATGAATCCCCTAGTCCATTCCAAAGGGTCATCTGCTTTACTGAAAATCTAGCCACTTGGACATTAATCATCTAAAGACCTTTACATGTAGAGTTGGACCACATCTTGCTACACACAGAAAAGCAATCATTTTTTGACTCTAGGAAATGAACTTAAAAGGTTGCCAAGCTTGTTGGTGAATGCTTTGAATCCCAGCACTCAGGAGGCAGAAGCAGGTAGAGCTCTGAATTCGAGGCCAGCCTAGTCTACAGAATGGGTTTGGGGACAGCCAGGGCTACAGAGAAATTCTTATAAACCAAAAGAGGAGGTGCCAAAATTTTAGTCATGGTTGTCTTTGGTGGTAAGTTTGCCAGTGAATTTTATTTTCTTTCCTTTTAATTGTTTTCTGGTTTTGTTTTGTTTTTTAATTTTTTGTTTGTTTTTTTGTTTGTTTGTTTGCTTGTTTTCTTCTGAAAACGTGTGTCATGTTAACATAAGACAAGATACTAAAAGAGAGAGTATTGTCTTCTGAGATCCCTGGTAACCTATAGATATGTTTCCCAAACAGTAGTTGCATTGCAATTTAAAAGCTATGTGTAGAGTTATAATTTGAAGCCTGAGTGACATTTATTTCCAATGACACGGCCTCATTTTATGTCTCCACCGTGGAAGTGTCAAAGTACTAAACACAAACATGTTTCCCTGGAAAGAGTGGGTATGTAACCTCCCTTGGGAACAAGTGAGACAAACCCTGGAGTTGGGCTAAGCCAGCAGCATCCATGGCTAACCACTCACTTTGATGGGCAGGCCATCTTGGCCTCTGGACGTTCGCCACTCAGCAGAATACCTGCACTGGACAAACTCCACAATTCTGTGTCCCCAAAGCCCAGGGTCTGGGTGTGGATGTGGCGTGCTCCTCTGTAGGCTCCAGGGATCATCCTTCTTGGTCCTTCCAGCCAGCACCAGGGCCTTGTGGTCACAGCATCCTCAACCTGGCCTCATCTCCCAAGGCCTGCCTGTGTCTTTCTCTGCCCTTCTGCTCCTATGAGCACCTGCTCAACCTCTTAACTCTTCTTATGCCAACACAGAAAGTGTTCTTTCCCTCCTACCCAGCATTTCTCTTTTGACCACTCCTTCTGAGGCTCCATCCCACAGCATCAAGTCCTGCCTTTGAGCATCTTGTTAGGCTAAGCAGAATGGGTCAGCAGCTCAAACCCAAAAATCTGCAGAATGCACACAGAGCTGCTGTGCACAGGAGGACATGGGTTTGCAGATAACCGCGGTCCTCCTGCCTCCTGTCTGCTCCTATCTACCTTGCATGATCCTGGATCATCTTCAAGACTGGATCTATACACTTTACTAAAATAAGAGACCTCTGTATTCACTTTGTAATATGCATTGATAGTTTTGGGCCTTATGCCTCTGCATCTAAATACTTCATTCTAATGCAAAGTTTAAAGCTTTGATTGGTGATAACAATGCCCAGATAGATAAGTTTCGTAGCCAAGAGCCTCTGAGTCTCACTGATGAATAGAGATCTTCTTATATAGATGTGAGACAGTGGATCCAGGAGGTGGATGGGAAAGTGGGTATCAGATGGACTTTCTGGTCTGTATTCATCCCTCACTTTATCTTATCTGACACCTAGTGGCCCCATGGACCCATATATTTGATGTGTTCACACTTCATCTTCCTCTCAGCCACACTTCCTCTTGTGCCTGATGCCTTCTGCATCCATCTTTAGTGATCACTTGGCCACAGAATCTCAGCACACACCACACTGATTTTACAAACTCATGGTCACACCTCCCAGGTTGTTCCATCTACTGGTTCTGACCAATTCATATTTATCACAGTTCTTCACAGAATACTGCTGGTTTTTTTGTTTGTTTGTTTGATTGGGTTTGGGTTTGGTTTTGGTTTGGTTTGGTTTTTTTGGTTTTGTATTTAGCAAAATTATCCAATCATGAAACCTGTGCCAAATCTTTACACATTGTTTTCTTTCTCCTCCTTCCTTCCTCTTTTCCTCCATCTTTCACTCCCTTCCTCCCTACTTCCCCCTCTCTCTCTACTTTCCTCTCCTCCTGTCTCTATTGTCTCTCTTTTCCCCAGTGCTAGCAATTGATCCTAGCAATTGAGCAAGCTAGATAATGTGCGATGTATGAAGACCCATTTGATGTCCATCTTCCCCTGCTCACTCCTGGCCCCATGATGGAGTTAGACCCCAGCCTCATTTTCTCCAGTATTTATGGAATGATAAATGACCCAGCTTCCTCTTTCTTTCCTCTCCCAAACAGCATCTCTCCTGACTTTATTCCTGTTCTTTCACTCAAGAAAGATGTTCCTGAGACTGAGGTGAACCCACAGCACAGTGCCTCATACAACTTAATGTGGCATCTCAGAATCCCATCCAGACTTGAGGGACCATCATACCTTCTGTCCTCAGCCAGGGCTTCTCACAAGGCCTTCCCTCCTTCCAGTGCCTTGGTACATGTGCAGGATTTTTCTACCAAGGCATATCTCCATTGTGAGACTTTTTTCATTTGTCATTTCCTATTGTTCAATTTGGTGCGGTTACTGTGCTTTAGTTGCATGGTTTCCCTGAGATCCTTTCTCCTTTCTTGAAGCAGGCTCTCACTCTATAGCCATTCTAATTTGGTACTTTCCATTTTCCTGCTTTGGGCTCCAAGGGTTAAGATTTCAACTTTGTGCTGCCATACCTGGCTCATTAACATTTCTCTCTACTCTCTGATTAAATTAATATTTTTTTTTTTTTTGCTCATAAAGGCAGTGAGTACTTGTTTCTTTCTCTGTTCCACAGTCACTGTCAGACTGTCATGTCCAGGGAGCATTGCTAAGCAACTACAGCAGCAGAGTGGCTTTACTACACTGGTGCGGTGACACCTTAGCTTGCATGTGTACACAGTGAGTGAATCCTTGGTCATCTAATATACCAGTGGCACAGATGGGAGTTCCTTCTATTGCCCTTTACATTAATGCTACAGAGTGTGTAAATTATTTATTAAACTCAGCATCTATCATTAAATAATGCGATACTAAATACAACCTTGAAGTGATATCACCAAGAGAGTGGAGGAGGAGGGCCTGAACATTTTCCCCACGAGCATTCCAATTGAGCAATAGTTTATGGATACTTTCCCTGAAGGAGAAATCCAGAAACCAAAAGAGAGTTGCCTGAACATCTCAGGCACTCATAAGGCCCAACTGAGATGATGGTAGAAAGAGTTTCACAAGAATCTATGTCCCTTGGCACAGTGCCATGATGTCAGAAGAGATGCCCTAACTCTTGTCCCAGGGAAGAAACGGGGTGGTTGGCAAAGGCGACACCCCAACTTCTCCAACAGGCTCCCTAGAGGTCTGGTTTCTGACTTGGAGATCTGAATGATCTACAGAGTCCAGCTTCCTGGAGATAATGGAAATGGTGTCTGGGGGTAGTAGATATGTCCTCACCCTGCCTCACACAGAGCAGATAAGAATCCCAGCGATGAGTTTCCTCTGGGAAGAAAGGTTGCTACACGTTCCCAATACCACTGCCTTGCCAAGGCTCACATCTCCTTAACACTTGAAACTTTGTTGGGTCAGGCAACTTGTAGCTCTCTTGGAAGTGAGCTGGTGGCTTGGTCTAATCAGTGATATGGCTTCTTCCTCCTATTCAGCAGAAAGCAAGCAGGCCCAAAGGAGCCTACTTCACACTAAGAAGGGAAGGTTGGCAGAGACACTCAGAATTTCTCCTCAAACAGACCGCAGTTCTTTTCATGTGAGGCAAGGCTAGGAGAAGAGCCTGACTCCGCTAAGGTGTAGACACCAACCCATAAAGGCAAGGAAGGCAAAAAACCAAAAATGACGAACAGCAGAACTAGAAACCAAGCGCAGAGAAGCCGGGGTACATAATCCATCTGACAGAGAGTTCAAAATAATTGTCATGAAAGCGCTCGTCAGTGCAGCAGAGAAAATAGGCGACAAAAGTGGCTTTCAATAGAGTGAGCATCCGAAGACAACAAAGCATCGTGAAGATAACAGCTGAACCGAAAAGGCTTACCGTTCCATGGCAGACTAGGTCAAGCAAGCACTGAGTCGGAAAACCCAAAGACAGAAGTCACTACAAATAATTCAGTCAGGAGCAAAAGGAGCAAAAACCAGAGAGTAAAGAAAGCTTATGGCCTGTCCTCAGGAAGTACTTCCAGCCTGAAGACAGCCTGGGGAGTGAGGAACGATATTCCAAGGGAACACAAAGAGAGTAACGGTGTTTACCATAAAGATTTTAGTTTAGTTGTGGGTTTTTGTTTGTTTGTTTTATTCCTCTTTTTCTGGCTTGCTTGTTTATCCTTCTTCTCTTTCCTCTTGAGTGTTGGTTGTCCTAGGTTGCCTACCCCCAGCTCCAAGCCTTGCTAGTCCTGTCTGTTGCAATGTCTCATGAGCTTGGAGCCAGGAAGACTACACTGAGGTCATCAACAAGGGCTCACCCAGTAAGCCAATGTATGAGAAGAATAAATGAATATATTTCTGAGCTCTAGTATTGTTCATAACATATGTGGAAGGCTCAGAAAAAATTTGTTGATTGTATTAATATGGCACAAAGAGTAGAATATTGATTTATTAGAGAACAGTTGATATTTCTTAGTGATGATATATTGTGGATAGTATATGTTATTGAAATGGGGTTTCTTTTAAAAATAACCCACTTCTAGACAGGTTGTATATTATCAAGACTCTTTACACTGAAAGTTAAAGTCCTACATAAAGTAGGAAACATGCAAACTTCTACAACCTACTGTCCATGGCCAGATGCAGCTGGAGATATGAATACCTAATTCAGATATGGCTGCCTAGTTCAACTTGTCTGTATTTTCTATTTCATCAGACTTGCCTGAGCCATGGCAGGGTGCCACCGACCATGCCAGGCTACAAACTCAGACACTTTGACATAGCAGAATACATGTCCCCCATTAAAGAGTAGTAGCTAGCTCCTTCATCCCATAGGCATCCTCTCGGCTCCTGTGTATCACAGTCTTATCACTACTGGAATTTCCTGTATATCTCAGAAGGTCTAGGCTGCTCTAAACATGTAACGAATAGACAAAATTGGCCATCAAAGTCCTTGAGTCTAAGAACTCAGAGGAGACAGGCATGATCATAAGAACAATCCATATAGAGTACAGAGCATGCTGAAGCCACAACAGAATAAGGAAAGCTCCCAGCGTAGTGGGATCAAGCCAGCCCATGTGACAATGTATGATGAGAGGCAGAAGTGAGAGATAATGCAGTCATGCTGGGTGACATCGAGCACATTGGGCTTGTGGTTATTTACAGGGATGTAAGGCAAGAATCTTCCTCACCATTCAGGGTAGACAGGGTTAGGCAAGGCCATGATTCAAGGTGGGAATGTGCCTCACCTTTCCTGAGAGGCAGATTTAATGTGGCTAGTGAGCAAAGGTGAGAATGTGCTTCACTATTCAGAGGAGTCAGAGTCCACAGTAGCCTGTGACTCAAGGTGGAAACACCTCTAACCATTCAAGGAAGTCAGAGTTCACTATGGCCAAGGACCTAAGGTGGGAATACCTCTCACCATTGAGGAGATTCAGAGTCCAGAGAGGCATCTCTCTTACCATTCACAGTAGAAAGAGTTGAGTATGGTAAGGACAGTAGTAACATTGGTTATAAACACAGCAGGTTGGAGGTGGAAGAACAGAGTGTGTTGGTCATGTTATTGCACATCTGTAGCTATCTTCATTGGAGGTAGAAAAGGAACCAATGACTGGACGAAATGAGTATGATCATCTTGTTCCAACTGTAACAGGAACTCTAGAAAAATCACAAAGGCAGAGGCGGGTCTCCAGTAACACAGACTCCCTCACGTGGCAAGGTCCTCACCAGCACAGCAGACAAAGAAAAGAGATATCCTGTGAGAGCGAAGACAGCAAAGCCTCCCTGAAGGCTTGGGTAGGAAAGCAATAACAAGGGACCAGTGAGGACACCCAACACTTGGGACCTCAGTCTAAAGTCAGACAGACAGAAACCTGCCCTGAAGATCTCATTTAGGAAATGTGAGAGACCAGGCTCAGTTTGTGAAGCCTAAATAGGCAGAGGTCAGCAAAGGAGACTTGGCCCCTGGTCTTACAGTGGTCAGTCATGTAGGCATGTACCTAGCCTTACAAAGGACATAGAATGGGTGTTGGTGTCAGCCCTAAGATGACAATGAGGCCGACGAGGGTCTCAACCATGCAGAGGACCACGGAGTAGGCCTGGACTTCGGCTTTGCAGAGAACAAAGGGGTAGACTCATGGATCTCAGCTTTTGCAGAGAACACTGGGATAGACAGGTCTCAGTCATGAAGCAGAGACAGTGGGGTGGACATGGTCCTCAGCCTTGGAGAAGAAAATGGAGTAAGCCTGAGTCTCAAGCATGCCGAGGACCATGGGATAGGGGATAATTAGGACTGTATCTCTGGCTCAGGTATAGGTCAGGACCAATTAAACAACTTTCAAAGTCATTCACTATAGATCAAATAAAATTAAAAGGAATCAAACTACATGGGAAGAGTGGGAAGAGTCTCTAGCCAGTTACAGAGATCAGGGGTGAGTATGCTGTGAGTTCATCCCCCTGTCCACTGTGGTCTATAGCTGCTTCTGTCATCAGACTTCTGGCCAGTAGTATGTTCTGAGTGCTATCAGTGGCTGCCCTCAGTTAAATGTGTGGTTTTGAGGGAGGGATGGGGTCACAGAAAGCCTCTAGTGTCTCAGCCTTTCTGAGCACTGAGAACCGTATCTCACTGCGTGTCTAATCTGATTCACCACACTTTTAGACCTGGCTAGAGACTGACAATCTCCAGATGAGACACTGATGTCATTGCTAACTCATCATCATGTCCCCATACGACCATGGAATCAGAGGCTGCCCAGCTCCCTGCGATTCCACACACAGATGGGCCTGGATCACAGCTCCAACAGCTGAGCCATATAGATTTCCCATCTCTGTGATATTTGCCCAAGGAGCAGACCTGGGGAGGGGTAGGACGTTTCTGTATCAAGAGTTTCCTGGCAGGAAGCTGTGGTTCAATATTTGATCATTTAATATTTGATGAGATTCCATGAGAGTTATTAAACTCTAGTCCCCTCAGTGTGTGGTGTCTTCTGAGGTCACCTCGGTGTGTGATGCCTTCTGAGGCTTGTCTTCTCAGCCCAGGGTAACTTGGAACTCCTGTCTCCTTGCTTGCTTCAGGTATGCCAAAGCCCACCGTCTCTGCAGGTGCCTGAGTCCGAGCTGGGTCAGACAGAGTACACACTGAGGGGTGGGACAGCAGAGAAAGGAAGGCAGCTGCTGGCTCCTCTCTGCAGGTGCCATGGTTGCTCCTTGAACCATCCTAGAGCTGCATCCTCTCCAGGAAGTGTGCCTCTTCTACCAGGGGAAACATCTTCAGTGAATTATTGTTTCCTCTAAATGCAGAAAATATTCACTTCCAGAAAATATTCAACACGAGAAAAGAGACTCCACACATTTGTTATGTTTTGTAGATGAAACATAACAACTTGATTTCTGAACAATCCTCCAGAGGCTCCCTGACCCTCCATCTAAGTGGAGTGAATCCCTCAAATGTAGTCTGCTCTGTAAACCACCTACAGTGCCTCTTTTAAGGAGGAGTTTGAAAGCATGCCGTAACTTTCCGCGTCCCCTCTCTGGAAATAAGATGATAGGCAAGGGAATGTGTCTGTGGCAGGTCTGTGGTGACAGCAGAGCTACCAGGGCAAGCTGCTGCAGGGAGGTGTGGCTTTCCTGTTTGTTCTTGGTACTTGTCACAAGATGGTGTGGTGCCATCACTTCTATCGACAGAAGCCAAAGTGACAGAGGCAGTCAGAGCTAGCCCATCAGCCTACAATATGGGAGTTCCGTAGTCTCCACTGTTGAAAAGTTTTCACCTTCATTTCAATCTGCTGACCCTAAACACTACACCCTTAGGGGACTAAGCCATGTGTAACCGTGACTTCCTCAGAATCAGGAAGTCAAGATTTACCCATAACCTCTGACCTCACCTGGGCATCTCTCTTCTCCCACCTTTGAAGGGCAGATGGTAAAAAGCACATTCTAGCAGAGCTTGGTGTGGCCCTTCACATGATCTTCAAAGTCCCAGAGAATCAGGAAGCTTCTGTCCTCCCTGAGCATCTTCTCACAGCTTCAGCAATAGCTGAAGAGAGCTGAATTCACAAGAGTAACAGCCTGCAGAGATTGCACATACTAGGTATTTTAATATAGACAGAAGGTGTGGCCTTATTTGCCCCAAGGGTGCCACCTAAGGTTGAACTGCTAGTTGGTAAATTGAGACTTTGTTATACCCGAGTCATCTCAGGGCCACTCCATCTGCAAAGCCACGGCCCAGGATGTGACATGTCCATTTAAGGGGAAAGTGAAGCCTGCAAGCACAGAGAAAGAAACCAAAGTGGACTAAAGCCAGCAGTGCTCAGCTCTGAAAACAGCCTACTGGCCCGTCTCTGTCTGTTAAGTTATTAATTTGCCGTAGAGCCATGAACACCCACGGCAGGTGTGTAAAGAGAGAACTTGAACTTATACAATCATTGCACCAAAATCTCAGCTCTGCCCTGTAGCTGGGGACACACAGCCGTGTGGTCACCTCTCAATGAAGTCATTCTTTTCTACAAAGTCAGGCTAGGTATATCTTCCACTGAGGTCACATCCAGTGCCAACAGAACAAAGCACATGGATTAATAATCCCGCCCTTTTCCGTTTTGTGCCTTCCTAGAAGAAAAACAGATGGTTTGGAAGCTCTTTCACAAGTTGGATCTTTACAGCGTATCACAGAAATGAGGGCTATCTCAGGATTAAATTTCCGCCTTCCACTCAAGCTAGCCTCAGCAGACGTTAGTGGTGAGACCAGTTTTTGTGTGGCATGACAAGGTCTAAAGGTCTTAGAACCAACGGTGCTTTCAGTGGACATGGACCTGAGGGAGCCTTTTAGCAGAGCCGAGGGGCCTCCGAAGACAAGATAATGCCTGATGTCACCTCCCTCCTCAGGGACTTGTCATCTAGGAAACCAGCTGGCCACCACACACGTCCTCAGGAACACACGTGGGCTCTGCCAGGATGCTAAGCGGAAAGAAAACAGTCTGACCGTGCAGGCTAGGACCTTGTAATGGGCGTGGCTTACCACCAAGGACCTTTATAGGAGCAGGGAAAGAAGTCAGCTTAGAGTTGGTTTCATGTACACAGTTTGCCAGTGTGTGAGGTATGGCCTCACAGCCAATGTTGCTGGCCTCAATAGCACAGACACAGAGTCAAGAATGGTAGTATGGCCATCTGTGTGTGTGTGTGTGTGTGTGTGTGTGTGTGTGTGTGTCTGTGTCTGTGTGTGTGTCTGTGTGTGTGTGTCTGTGTCTTTCTGTCTCTGTCTCCTTCCATCTCTCTGTCTCTCTCGGTATCTCTGTGTCTCTCTCTGTCTGTCTTCCCCCCTTCCCCTCCTTGTGTGTGTGTATATCTGTATCTTTCTCTCTGTTCCTCTCTGTGTCTGTCTGTTTCTGTCTCTCTGTCTGTCTCTGACTGTCTGTCTGTCTCTCTTTCTCTCTCTGTCTGTGTGTGTGTGTCTGTGTGTATGTCTGTGTGTGTCTGTGTCTTTCTGTCTCTGTCTGCTTCCATCTCTCTCTTTCTGTGTCTCTGTGTCTCTCTCTGTCTGTCTTCCCCCTCTTACCCCCCTTGTGTGTGTGTATATCTGCATCTTTCTCTCTGTTCCTCTCTGTGTCTGTCTGTCTCTCTGTCTGTCTGTCTGTCTGTCTGTCTGTCTCTCTCTCTCTCTCTCTCTCTCTCTGTGCATGCATATGTGTGTGTGTGTGTGTGTGTGTGTGTGTGTGTGTGTGTGTGTGTAATGGCTTAACTCAATTTCCTGTGACAAGTTATCAAGGCCTGGGCACAAACAGTCCTTGCAGAATCTTTAGCACATTCCTGAACTTCACCACAAGGCAAAGCATCTCAGTGTATGGTAGGAGTCAGCACAGACATCCCTGAATCAGCCAGTGACTGACACGAAGCTGCCCAAACATGTATCAAATGCCAGCATGGCTTAAAAACACAGAATAATGGCTTGCGTTGAAATAACCTAGGTACAGAAGACAAACTCCGGGATATATACACACACCAGTTCAAAACAGATAATCAGAGCGTAGAAGATGAGAGAAGCCCATTCTCCCATTGCTCTCTACAGTCATGTGACCTGCATGCTCTCCCTCCAGGCAGTTTAAGTAGCAAGACTTCAGCAGAAAGCCAGCATCTTACTGGACTAGTATATTAAAGGGCGGGGTTCCAGTTTCCATGGTGACAAGAAAGATGTGCAGAAAAATGGAACCATACAGGAGAAGATCCCAATACCTGTGGGGAAAATGTATATCCCCGAATCAAGTTTAGGACTCAGTTGAAGCCCATGGGAAATGAAAATACAGTGAGTGTTTGCTGGACAATCCTTGGAGCCTCCCACAGCCTACATAACACAAGCCCAGATAGCTCAAGGCACCAGACAGAGTACAAACAGCGTTCATAAGAAGAAAATAACAAAACTCAAAACTTCTACCAAATGCATCCATCATGAAGAAAGAGAAGAATGGGGAAGAGGGAGAGGACAGGGAGAGGACAGGGAGAGGACAGGGAGAGGACAGGGAGAGGACAGGGAGCAAGGTCCCAGTGGAGAGAAAGCTGAGGACAGCTGAAAAGAACTGGAACGCAGGGGTGAGGGCTCACGGTTACATAAAGCAGCCATATACAGCTGAAGCTCCTAAAGGAGAAGGTTGCCTAATTGCTTTATTTTGGTCAGCGTGTACCAGCTGTTCAACTCCGTAGGGTTTACTGTGGTATTTCAACATATATTCACATGTACACTGATCCTACCAGCTTCCCTTACCTACCTTGCTAATGAGTATCATGTCTGGTCTCTAACACGCACTATCCTACTGCCAAGCCAACTTGTTTTTCATCTTCTATGAATGGCAGAGAACATGTGGTATTTGTCTTTCTCCATCTGTTTGATTGTACTAAATATAATGTCCTCCAGAACCATCCATTTTTACTGAAAATTGAGAATATAATTCTTTACTATGGCTTAATAATACTCCATCATTGATAGATAGATAGATAGATAGATAGATAGATAGATAGATAGATAGATAGAT
>JADRCD010127082.1:0-19873 GCA_019843815.1 Montemys delectorum | reverse complement strand
GATAGATAGATAGATAGATAGATAGATAGATAGATAGATAGATAGATGTGTGTGTGTACAAGTGTGTGCATGTGTGTGTACCTATGTATGTGTCTGTGTGTGTCTCTCTGTGAGTGTGTATGTATGTGTGTGTCTGTGTGTATATCTCTCTGTGTGTATATGTATATGTCTCTCTTTGTGAGTGTGTTTGTGTATGTATGTATGTGTGTGTCTGTGTATATGTATGTATGTGTGTCTATGTGTATGTCTGTGTGTATGTCTCTGTGTATGTGTCTCTGTGTGAGTGTCTATGTGTCTCTGTGTATGTCTGTGTATATGTCTGTGTGTGTATATCTGTGTGTCTGTGTGTGTGCATGTGTGTGTGTCTGTGTGTGAGTGTCTATGTATCTGTGTGTATCTGTGTGTGTGCATGTGTGTACATGTGTGTGTGTATCTGTGTATGCGTACATTTGAAGGCTCAGAAGTTGACATCAGGTTCTTTTACAATTGCTCTCTGCTGTATTCTTTGAGACAGCATCTCTCACTAAACCTAGAACTCACCAATTGCCTACACTGGCTGGCCAGCAAACCTCAGAACCCAGCACTGATATTGTAGGCACACACCCTACATCCTGCTTCCGTGGGTGCTAAGGATAAAGCTCTGACCCAATGTCCCTGCAAAGCCTCAACCAAAACTCAGATTCCTCTCTGCTGAGGTTCGTTACCTCAGCCCCCGGGGGTGTCCCGAGACAACTCAGTCAACTTCCAGCATCACTAACATGTACAACTACTTCCCTAGAGTTATCTCCATGTCCTTCTTAGCAAATTAGACATGGTGGCCATGGGTGGTCACCATGGTTCATTTTGTGTGTGACACTGCTCAGGTATAGTGAGCCCAATGCCCTGTGTGATGCTCAAAGAACTCCACAAGGGACTCTGCTGTGGTTCAGTTTTTAGCATCCTAGAGTGTTCCTGAGCAGTGTAGGATCCTACGCTGTTCCTGACACCTGGCTCAGGACCACTCTACAGAATTGCCGTACACAGGGCAAATGACTCTCTCTGGAGGGCTTGCCACAGACTGCCACAGGCAATACAGGTGGTGAGAGGACACGGCAGAGGGGGAGATGATGAGATGAAGCAACAGAGAGATATAGCAGAGAGAGGTGATGTTAGAGCTGGGGAGAGGCTAAGGTTTCTGTTAGGTTTAATGTTAGGTATAGACGTAGGGTCAGGCTTAGGGTCAAGGTCATCAGACGGGAAGGTGGCTAACTCAGTGTTTAGCTTCCATTTCCAGGGTGGCACGCCTCTTCCCACACGCGCCTAGACTTCACCTGAGATAATGGAACCCAGTCCCAAGCTCCACCTTGATGCTGACACAAATGGTTCCACAGAGGGTTTGCACACCTGTAGCCACTGCTGGCACTCCGTGGAGGTCTCTGTCATGGTGTCCTTGGTCAGAGCAGGAGCTCATAGGCCCAAGACACTCTAGTTGCAAGACTTGTTGAGGATGTCACAGCAGTGGGTGTGGAGCACATGGCCTGAGTCCTTGAGTTCTCTGTGCCTGGAAGGTACACACCCACATGCCATGGCCCTCACATCTGTACTTCAGATTTACAGCCTGAACCCTCACTCTGAGGTGCAGCCCCAGTTTTCAAAACCAGTCACCACCAGAGTGGAGGAGGCTATCCATTCAGGAAAGAGAATAAGTCTCTCGAGCCATTGTGCAGGCCCTCTGTGAACTCTACACCGCCAGCCCCACAACGGAACCAAATCAATGGAGTTGTGCTTTCCCTGAGCTCCATCGTGGGAGATGCCCACAGAGAGCAAAACTGGGGCGCTGCAAAGTCGACATGAGGTCTTTCTGGAGTGCCCGTAGGCAGGTTGTCCTCACAGGAGCCCTGAACAGGACTGAGAATTGCCTATGCTGCAACCACCTGGGTGATATAGAAATACGCTGTGGCCCAAGGCCCGAGGCTGACGAGGGGAGTCTATAAACCGTGTGCCGGGAGACAGCAGAATCTCTCTCCACTTTCTAGGAGGAGCCACACTCATGCCTAATGTGGTTTACTGTGTTCCATTTAAGGCAGCGGGGGAAGCCCGGCTGTTTCTAAACGGGCACTACCCCTGTCCCATTCCATTTATAAATGTGAAAAGGTGTTCTGTGTGTTTGGATTACGCCGAGCACAAAGGCTTGCTGTCTTGTTTTTCTCCTTAGGACAAGAGGAGTTGACTCCTCACTGCTTTTTAAGGTGACTCAGGGAGGACATTTTTTTTCTTTTGTTTTTGTTTCAAGTTTATTTACGTGAGTCTAAATAGCTATGCTCAAAGACTTGCCCGGGCAGATATTCTGTTATGTAAATTCATTTTTATAAAGATCTAAAGCTACAGATGCAGTGTTAGATCCTAAATAACCTGGAACAGTTTGCAAACGGAGTGGGGGGAGGAGGGGGGTTCGAGTGAAATGCTAGAAAGCCCACTGTTTTCCTTCAGAAGATATCTTGTCGCTCTTGGAGGGTTCCAAAATGGGTTTCCTGCCTCACTTAGGCATACACACTCATCTAATGTGAGCAACATTTGAAAGGCAAAAGCTAGAACAAAAATATCGCACAGTATCCCAGAAAATGGCCTCCTTGTGCGGCTGGCTCTCAGAGCTACCACCCGCTCCTACGTAGGTAGGAAGCTATTTTTTTTTCCCAAGACTCTGTCAACTGAGATGACAAAGTAGAAATCACCACTTTGAATAAGCCAAGGGGAAAAAAGTCCACTCCAAAATGTTAGGGGTTTCCAGGACAATCTCTCATGGATGAGCAATGGCAAGGCCTTGCTAAGGATGGCACGGGACTTGGTACCCCATGATGTGGAGTGGACCTCACCTGTGCATGCCTACCTTCACTGTGCCTCCCACAGTTGGCTCTTGGTGCTCCATCCCCAGGTATGTGATTTTTGTCTATTTGTTTGGAGGTTAGCTGCTTTTAGTTTTACGAAACAAGTTCTTGCCCAGGCTAGCCCCAAACTTACAATTACCCTGTCCCTCAGCCTCCAGCACCCTGAGGTACATGCTGAGCCACAGTACCCCGCTCCCAGATTGTGACATCTGAGGCACAATATTAGGCAAAGGTAAACCATTTGAATACTTTCAAAAATCACTATTAATCCCAGTTAAGGTTAAAGGGCATTTTATCAGTACTTTAAAAGTATAGTTGGCGTTCTATACCTGGGTTCCGATCCACAGATTCAAACAACCAAAGATAGAAATATTCAAAACTAAAATTCCAGAAAGTCCTTAAGAGAAAAAATTAAAATTCAGTGTGAGGCAAATGTCGTGATGAAACTGGGAGAGTGAAATGACCAGTGGATACAACTCGCTATGACCCCTAGACACCCCAGCGTGAGTGGTCGGTTACCTGTGGATGTGTAGAGACTTTCCCTGGCATTGCTAAATGATACCTACATGATGTCTGGCAGCTACTGTGTTAGACATGTTAGTCATCTGAAGATAATTAAGGGGTATAGAAGGATATGAGTAGGTTATATGAAGATGCCAGGCCATTTAAATCATGCCAGGCATGTAGGTCATGGGACATGATTAGTGCATGAAGAAGTAAATGTATATCAGCATCCTTGGATTGTAGTCTCCTGGGGTCCTGGGACCACTCCTCTGCAGATGCCAAGGAAAGGCTAGATGTGATGTGGTAACAGGGTGGACTCAAACCCTCTGACTCCTTCCCAACAGCTTTGATCTTGGAGTTAAAAGGTGATACTGTATGTTGTCAGGCTTTGAAGCTGCTTCACTCCCTGTAAACACAGACATGGGCGATATGGTCTCTAGACCTATGCCATCGGTTCAATTAAACTCCTATGGAGACTCTGCCATGATAGCCAGTAGCAAATGGCAACTCTTGTGAGTTTGTGTCTAAAAGAAAGCAATTTCTGTAAGGTTTCCTATAGGGGTAACTTCTCTTCAGATGCTTGCTCAACTTTGGAAAAGGTTAGAACTTTTACTTGAAACAGAGCCTTAGATACTGGATTATGGGCTCAGATTCTCCTGTGGGCCACTAGCAGGAGCCTGAGTTGTGAGCTGATAGTCAGTCAGGGCACCAGACGCTGGCTTGGAACAGTGGGTACCAAGGTCTAGAGGACACTGGCTCTGATGGTTCTCAGTCCCAGAAATGACTTGAGAATGGTATGGATGAGGACGTTAATAAGTAGGGAAATCTCGTGAAAAAGACGCCAGGAGCATATGGTAGACAGGCAAGTAAGAAATCGGAGATTGCAGATAAACACAGGAAGAAAGAGGCCTGAAGAAGGCAGCCCTGGGGAAGTTGGACTGGAGTAGGTAATTCATCTTCTTTGAAAGTAAAAATTAATTTTAACAGAATTACTTGAAGTCTACAGTTAGTGAACGTCGCTGAATTGATTTTTATAAAGTCATACGTTTTCTCTGATGTCCCATTTGCAAAGTGTATTCATTTGAGGGAGAGGTCTCATGGCACATGTGGAGGTCAGAAGATAACCTGCAGCGACTGTTTGTTCCCTTCAACCACATGGGTCTAGAGGTCAAGCTCAGGTGCTTGGACTTGGCAGCCCCTTCTGCCTGAGCCTCCTCACTTGCACCCGATGCCCCATTTATAAAGAAATAAATAGTAAACCAAATTATAGAAAGAGTCATTTAAAAAGAAAGGATTTACTTTGTTCACCAGGCATGGGGGGGGATCTAAATCTGTTTAGTATTTATGAATATTTCTACATATGAGCTGCATCAGCAAACCTAATGCTCTATCATGCTCCAAATCAGGGGAGGGAGTGATTGATAATGCCTTCCCACACTACTCCATGAATTTTTATGACACAGTGGAAAATTTGACAATAAAATTTAAAAGGAAAGCTACCAAATTTCCCAGAAATACAGGCTACACAGACTTTCTAGATGCCGAACATTCATCGAGATTTCCCACACGTTAATGTCTTACAAAATGACAGGAGGAAAAGCTGGAGAATGTCGCTTTTAAAGAGGCTCAGAAGACAAAG
This sequence comes from Montemys delectorum, assembly GCA_019843815.1. Lineage (NCBI taxonomy): Eukaryota > Metazoa > Chordata > Mammalia > Rodentia > Muridae > Montemys > Montemys delectorum. The sequence goes on along the minus strand of JADRCD010127082.1, from coordinate 14,866 downwards.
GTCGTCGTGAGAACACATTGGTCCAGACTCCCTGCTGTATCTCTTTGCTCATACTGTATAATCTGCTCAGTTTCAAACTAAGTGAGGGGCTGGAGAGATGGCTCCACAGTTAAGAGCATTATTGCTCTTGCAGAGTTCAGTTCCCAGAAGCCATGTTGGATGGCTCGCAGCCACCTGTAACGGCATCTGCAAGACATTCGATGTTCCCCTTTGACCTCTGTGGGAAACTTCACTCATGCACTCGTAACCCCACGTTAGCACGTGAGTATACACAAGATTAAAAATAAAGACATATCTTCAAGCAAACCTAAAGTGGTGCCTTAATTTTTTCCAAGTGTGAAAAGTTGCCAATGAGCTAGCAAGATTTGTATGAGGTGCCCAAAGAGTCTGACTTAGATCTAGGCACTGGGTTTGCACTTCTGCTGTCTGGGTTATGAGGGACTCCACTAATGTTCTGCTGTTGTTTTGTGTTCTCTTTAATGGATGGTGATCTCAACCTCACTGCCTGGCTATTTAAAAAAAAAAAAAAAAGTCTCAAAGCAATTTGCCAAATCTCCTACGCTGTAACTTTTTATGCAAATCACATTTGTAGATGCAAGACCCATAACATTTGCATAATGCAGAGTCATCCATTTAAAGATGGTCAGTTGAAAGAGTCTCTAGCCACAGCATGGAGTTGAGATGTCAACTGGCAGCCATCACCTTCTGCCCTCCCCTGGATGCTCACAGACCATATTTCTCTCTTCTCTGTCTTTGTAGCCAGAGCTACCTGCAAGCTGCCACTGAGGTGCCTGTCGGTCACAGCCTGGACCCATCAGTCAACTACAACTCTCCGAAGTTCCGGTCCAGAAACCAGAGCTACATGCGGGCTGTGAGCACCCTGAGCCAGGCCAGCTGTGTGAGCCAGGTGGGGCCCCTTCTGTGCTGCTTTTCTATGTGGGGTGATGCCCCTATAGCTATGCTGGACTAGAAGGCTCCTATTGGGAGACAATACACAGGCACCCCCCTGGGCAGCTCTCTCCTGCAAGCAACATACAACAGTCTCTCTTGATTTAGCATGAGCTTCCTTCCTTTTCCAACAAAACGACCCCACTGGCTTAGGCTACAAGACTGCCAAGGCATAGTGGTTGTCACAGGTTGCAGTGGGACACAGCAGAGGACATCTGCCTGGCATAGGTAAGGCCTTGGCATGGCAAAGAGAAGAACTAGATGCCACTTGTTCATGGAATAGGTCGTATTTCTCACTAGGTACCAAGTCTCAAAGCAGGATCCAGGGTCATCACAGAGTAATAGGGTTTGGATCTAGCATACCCAGAGTCCCTAGATGTCTCCCCTAGGTAAACAGACCAGACACTAACATAGCACATACTGCTGGTGTCGTGCATCCTGGGATGCACAGCACGTAAGAACTGAATTTCTAAGCTTTAGTTAGATAACTGCTGACTATCGGGAGCTGCTATTAAAAGAAGAACCTAGATTCCAATAATCGCAGTGTGCAAGACGCTGGGGTAGGAGAGGCAGGGGTTACAGACCACTAGTTAGACGCTACCTCAAAAATACATAGTTATAATAACAATTTAGAAAGGTTTTAAAGAAAAGTGACAACAAATACTTCTCATTAGCTTTACCTAGGATTTTCTTACCAAGGAATGGAAGCGCCTGGGCTCAGGTCCTTCTTCTATGCAGTTGGCAGAACAAGGAAGTCAGTGGATGGGTGTATTGTTGAGGAGAGAGTCCACTATACTAAAAATATTCAATAACAGCAATGTTTGTTGTTGCTATCACTGTGACAAATAGTTTTGGTACATAACTCGGGCACTAAGATGTCCCCTGGCTATGGGCAGTCCTGTGAACACTTGCTTCTAACCAGAGGTATTTTCCCCTCAATCTTTTCTTTTCAGAAAGTTGCCCACAGGTAGTTTTCCTCTGTCTTCCCCTTAATATGAGGATTTTACCTTTTTAGCTTACCTTAGTGATGGTTTCCTCTTAGAAACTAGATCAAGTTGCCACTGGCAAGGGTCTGTTAGAAATAACAAGGAAAGAGATGCCCCTACTCTACAGGTCAGGAGTATGGGGACTTGGCTCTCCCATGTTCTACATGTCCTCAGCTGCAGATCAACTGAAAGGCTGCTCCTATGTCCATATCTACCATTCCTGCAACAAGATCAGAACACAGTCAGATTCTGGGGATCAGGCTACTGTGGTGCCCCGATTCATCAACTGAACTCCTTATTTCCACATAGAAGAATCAAAGATGACTTTGGGATGTATTCACAGGTCAGTTAGTCAGTGTACACTGGAACAGCTCCCAGCTCAGGATAAGGATTGCTAAGATGGACCTCCATCTTTTAAAGGTAACACCTTCACTTTCAGTTAGTTCAGTTCATTTTCCAAATTAAAAAAGAAATTTAAAGTAGGTAGGAAGCCAGGCATGGTGACACATGCCTGTAACTCCTGCACCCAGGGACTGAGGCAGAAGAATCATGGATTCAACTAGATCGTTAATCTGTCTCAATTAAATTTTATTTCTATAATAATAAAAAAAATCCTTTCACCATCTCCCATTTGTCCATGAAATTTATTCTTCAAATTTGTTGGACAAGGGCCTAGAACCAATAACTACTGGGTTATCTCCATCTTAAATGAAAAGGCCTCCTCCATACTCAAAGACACACCCATAGGTTCACCCTTGAATTCTGTCAAAGTCCAATTTGGAGAACAATTGAGTTAATCTGAGTTATTTACCGGAGCCTGGACAGCTAAAAAAACAAACCCCATCCCTAAAATGTTTGCCCCCGCATGGGTAATGACCCAGAACACTGCCCCCCACCCCCAGAGCTCCCCGCACAATTTTGCAGTCAGCTTGATAATTTGAAAAGTTTCTTCTCCCCAAAAGGCTTAGTGCTCATATAACATTGGTGAGTGGTCTTGTAAATCTTTTATGTTTCAGGAACTTCCTGAGATTTGTTAGTTGTTTACTTTTCTTCAGGAGGGAATATTATTACATAATAGAGCCACATGATAGAAATATCTCACTTCAACTATGTTCTTGTGCACATAGTTAGACCCTCACCATCATTCAGCCCCAGGTTGCTCTCATCATCCCAAGCTAAAGTCCTGTCTCCTTTTTCCAGCCTATAGCCACCCTCATTCTACTTTTTGTATTATTTTAGATATCTGCTGTTAATGTAACTACTCAGCAGTGGGCCCTCTGGAACTCACTTATTTCACTAACCACATTTTCCCCGAGACTTTTCCATGTTGCAGCCATGTGTTCTAGACATTGACTTCCTGTGGGTTGAGGATTTCATGATGTCGTGTTATAGCTTGTCTTCTCTGAGATGTCTGTCTCTAGCTGATACCACTTACCTTCATGGTCAGTCATATTCTGATCTATTCTGTCCTTCTTAGAGCTGGTCTTATGAATCACCCCAACCTGCTCTTGATTTTTTGACAGACTTTTAAAGTAATATATTCCTCTAATCTATCTGCCAGCATGATCCAAGTATTAAGAAGTTTTGGGTAGACCAGTTGCTGTGGAACAGAAAGAATAAGAAGGGGATTATTCTTGTGTATGGGGGAAGGGAGATACTGGGAGACACGGAGAAATGGAGAAGACAGGTTGAAATCTGGTTTGAACATCACATTGGATAGAGAGGAGCCAGAGTTCCTGGTCTTCGAAGCAAAGATGTCACATTGGGATAGGGAAAGCATGGGACTCTTACATGGTGGGTGCTGAGCTGATGAAGTGAGTTCCCAGCAAGGTCTATAGTTATCTAGTGAGGCAGAGGAGGCAAAGATAGTCATGGCAGAAAGGAGAAACTTGTCTAAACTCTAAACCAGGAGAAAAGGAGGAGCTTGAATGAAACTGCCTGCAGTTTCATAAACTGGGTTCTCTCAGAAGGAAGACGGACCTGCAAGAGAATTCGAATTGTGAGAGAAACAATGGATACTAAGTCAAATAGTCCAATCAAGGTTCTCATCTTTACTCAGAGGAGCCAGGATTTTTATAATAACACCAAAGCGAAACCAAATCTCTAGGTTCCATGATATTTGCATAATGTAAACACTGCAGTAAAGTTGAGGGGCCAGCGTCCCAGGTCTTCAGGAGATGGGCGTTTATGTATCTCAGTGGGTAGACTTCCAGGAGGCTACTTCAAAGGAGAGGTGACAGTCTGCAGAGAGCTTTTGTTTAGCTCCCCAGGTGGGATAGTAGCTTTCAGGCAGAGACTGTCAGAACGTCCTATGGCTGGGCTGAAACAGGAGGTAACACTTGAAGAAGAATATTTTCATGGCTTTAGTCTGTGTGCAGTTAGAGACTAAATGAGGAAGCCTTCATGGGGAGGGAAGTGGTATCTGGAACATGGAAAGCCCCACTTAAGAACCTGCTCTAAGCTTGATCACTAGCTGCAGAGAGTTGTGTGCAGTGACATAATTCTGCATAGTTCACCAAGACAGACACACTACCACAGCCAGCTAGGAAGATGTAGTGGAGAAGGAGAGGGCCAAAGTGGAGAATGGCAGTATAATACTCAGGACAGACAAATGGATCTGCCTGTGTCCATCAGGTACTGAGGATAAACACCAGATCTTAGAGTACAGCTCCTCACTAACCCATCATGGGAAAGATGGAATTGAAAGAACTGGAGAGGTTGGGGAACAGATAGCAAGCATAGATGCTGTTCTGTGTCCCTAAACATTGGCTGGTTACCTCCCCAGAGAAATCTCCATCATGCCACTGACCATCTGTCCTTGTGTGTCAATACAGAAAGATATACCTGAGAGAGAGAGAGAGAGAGAGAGAGAGAGAGAGAGAGAGAGAGAGAGAGCGCCATAGTGCGTGAGAACTCTAAGGGAAGGTGTATTTTAGTGTCTTTTCCTGCTGCCATGATAAAATCCTCTGATAAAAGTAACCTAAAGGGGAAGGAGTTTGTTGTGGTTCACAGCTTCATGGCACAGTCCACCACTGCCCAGGAGTCAAGTCAGCAGGGTCTTGAAGCAGCTGTTCACATGGTGTCCACAATCAGAAAAGGAGAGCAATGGATGCTTGCTGCTCCCTAGATCCCTCTCTCCCATTTATACAGAATCCAACCCAGGGAATGGTGCTGCCCACAGTGGGCGATTGTTCCCACCTCAACACAGTCAAGGCAGTGTCCCCCCAACCCCACCCTGAGCATGCTCAGAAGCCCTGTTTTCCAGGTGATTCCAGATTCTGTCAACATCTCAGAAGTCATTTGCCAAAATTGTGTCAATAAGGTAGGGAGAACAGCGGAATGAGCTGTAGACTGAGCGTTCAGCCTCTTGCCTGAACACACAACATAATCCCGAGTTCACCAGCCTCACTTAAGTTTTTTATACTTAGAATCTCCCATGCTCACTCTTCTCCCAACTAACAATCCAGCCTGGTTTCAGTTCTGTAGCTTTCTTTATTGAATTTCCAGTTTAAAATCTGTAGTTTCAGTTCAGGAACAGTATATGATATGTGCATATGAACATCACCATCAAGGTATGTCAGGAAAAACATGTCCTCTGGGGTCATCCACCCTAAGCAGAGACCCCATGGCTGAGCTAATGGTCCAGGCTTTGTCCACTCAGCCTATGAGCTCATGTGGGATGATGGGCTCAACAGAGTGCTTCCTTAAGAGTATTTGGAAAAGTCAGGTTTCCAGGGTGAACCTATATGCATAACTTAAGACACATGCTGAAAACATATTGCCTTTATCTGCTCTACTTGCAAGTCTCAGGATAATAGGAACAAAAGAAATACAAGGCTGAGATTTAAGTCAAGGTGGCATGCCTTATGTGTCCAGAACTCCTCCCAGTCAGCCATGGCTTCCCCACCCCGACTCTGCTCATGATGCTGGAATGGTGGTGAGGGCAGGAATCCTCTGCCAAATTTGGGATTCGTTTCCATGACAATGAGCAGCAGCTGACTCTCACGTCCTGAAAATGAACTAAAAGTAGCTGAGGCACTTGAACGTGTGTGCTTACTTCTACAGCCTCCAACCCAGAGTCAGCCCAAGCGGTAGGTAGCTGGGGAAGGTGAAGGGGCCAGTGGGGAAGGAGCAAGGACTGGCATTGTGGACCTTGGCTTTGTACCAGGTGTTTCAGGGGGATTCCACCCACCCTGTCCCCTGATCTCTGTGATGGCTGTCAGCCTGGTGAGTCCACAGAACTTCCATCACCGGTCGCTAGCTATGCACCTTCTGTTTTGTAAGAAAACACCCAAGGAGCCGTCCCCCCAAGCCTGACGGATTCCCAGGGCAGATTTCAAACTAAACGCACCGAAAATATAAATCTGTAACCAAGGACTGTGAGTGCATGCATTCTGTCTCTGTGTCTTGTGTGACGTGGTTGTGATCACCCTGATGGATCCCGGCATCACGTGTGCTATTGCTGTTCCAGATGAGTGAGGCGGAAGTTAATGGGCAATTCGAGTCAGTGTGTGAATCTGTCTTCAGTGAAGTTGAATCTCAGGCCATGGATGCCCTTGATCTTCCCGGGTGTTTCCGAACAAGGAGTCACAGTTACCTTCGAGCCATCCAAGCTGGTTACTCCCAAGACGATGAATGTATTCCCGGAATGACACCATCCAACATGACGTCAACCATCAGGTCAACAGCAGGTAATAAAATGTCCTTTTTCACCTACCTATCAGAAACTCTACATGTGTGCTTAGTTGTTTTTCCTAGAAGGGAGCTGGCATACACCTTCACCACAGGTAAAATGTGTGAAATTATCACGCACCACATAATGACATGTGCAATAGCCTGCTGAAGCATTTCATTCAAAGATAACCATGCCTTTTTCTTGGGACAAATTCTATAAATTGTCGAAGTTCCTTAAAACAATCAAGTTTAATTTTCATTAGGATTTCTTCAGCAGACAGGAATGTGAGTGCTAACATCGGGGCTGTGCTTGTGTGTGTGCGGGAGGTTGGAGTGAGGTCTGGATGGATACTCAATGACCCCTGCAGTGGCTCTGCATTGCAGAACCTAGCCTCAGTCACTGCCACTCAGTAGCAGATCCATAAATGTGATTCATCACTATAGAGCCAGCCAGTGGTTAGTGTAAATTCCCTCATCGACTTAAGCTTGGAGGATTCAATGTCACCGTTTCCCTCCGTTCCTATAGAAAACCATATCCATACCTCGAAGATTTACCACCTAGACCAAACACCACTGCCCACTAGTTTACTGCACAATTATTATTTATATAACACAATGAATATACATGGCCCAGAGAAACCCATAAAACACTGTGAGCAGTAAAAGTTTGCCACGCTTCAGGTAAAGCTGTAAAATATCCCGGTGTCAAAAAAAAATGAGGGGTGCAGATAGCCTAAGATTCAAACTGCTTGCTGTGGCCACATCATGGGAATCTAAAATACAGTCCCAAGAAGAAATAGAACATACTTTGTCTATTTAAGTAGTGTCAGGATCCAGAAGACAGGTAGGGGACGTGGCAAGAATGAACAAGCATTCGGAAGGAAGGAGTCAGGGTGCTAACAACAGGCTCCGCTATTCGGCACTAACATGAGGCAGGACCCAAGGACCCCTACACCACCAAATAACAAACTGAAGATTTCCTATCATGGAGTGTGTTCTGTACTGCTTTTTGCACTGCGGGAGGAAATGCTTCCTGTCATGGTCTCCTTTGCTTACCTTGGTGAGATCTTGGGCTTGCTTCCTCTCTGACTCTGTTGTTGGGTCTTCAAGTAAGTAAGAGTAAGCAGTGTCTTCCAGGAGACGTGATGAGTACCGTCCCACAAAGGCAGTGGAAACTCTATCTTCTCGTGTGGTCTGGCAGCCCCAACAGAGACGTGTGTGATACAGGCTGTCGGTCTTGATGAGAGATGCCCAGGGGGAAGTGGCACTCTGTTCTCAGGGAAGCTTTGGAGAGCAGGGAGCATAGCCCAAGTCTGTGACACTTGAAGCAGACAGAGCTGTACGTGCCATGGGCTTCTCGACACAGGCGGTTGTAGTCTTTGGTTTTCTCTCAGATGTCCTGCGCCCTGCGCCCCTCTGCCTCCGTGATGTCGTAGATTACTGTTCCTCCTCCACCCATGTGTGAAAATAGAGACAACTGAAAGCTTAGGGAAGGAAAGACACTCAACCACTCCATTAAAAAGCAGTCTTGGATTCCAGGCGGAAGCAGTGTAGTCCTGTCAGCCCGGCATTGAAGAAACTGAGGCAGGAAGCCTGAGAGCTTGAGGGTAACTTGGGGCTGCAGAGGGAGTCCCACGCCAGCCCAAACTTCTTGGTGAGACCCTGTCTCAAAAATAATAATAATAATTAATAATAATAATAATAAATCAAAAGGCGACCCCTTGGAAGGAGGCAACCCCTTGAAAGGGAATTACTCGTGTTTGTTGAGCGCCCCCTACAAGCAAATGAACAATTAAGCATTTTCATGGTCTTCAGAAAGGCTTTGAAACAATAATTATGTGGTGGAAAATGGCTTTGCTGTTTTTAGAGCTGTCGTTATGGAGAGAATAGAAATAGAACAGATTTTCACAGAGATAATATAAGAATCGGTACCGAACTCAAGCTGAAGTTCTGATTTATGTACACAGTAAATCGCTCTTACCAAGCACACTGCACATTCCAAAAATCCACACACAAAATAAATTTTTTAAACGTTTCTATTCCAAGTTCCTAATGGATCTTGGCCTAGTTACTGAGTCGAAGTTTTCTAAACTATGGGATAAATATCAGCATCATGGGAAGAAGCTGTGGGTGGAATAAGCAGAGAGGTGGGCAGCTGGAGGAACACTGACATCACATCACCATAATGGGCGCTGCAAGGGTATCATGAGAGAAATGAAGGTCAAACCACCGCCAACCCCACCACTGGGCACAGCTGAGAACAGGCCAGGGATTATTCTTCACTCCACAGATGTTAGAAGATGGGCAACGTGCTCGGGTTAGGAAGACTCTGAACAATATCAACGATTTTTGTTAACCTGGAAAAATAGTAGAGGAAAATTCCCCAAGTCACAGATTTCAAGTAACTAAATACTTCCCTACTGACCTTCTAGCTCCTTCTTTGTAGACAGCAGGTCACACAGTCCTAACAGTCTTCCTCCCCCCCCCCAACCCAAGAGCTAGGGGAACAGAGTGCTGTGGCCTTGCATTCTCTGTCCCTCTCGAAGCTGTGCAAAAGCTCAAGACAACTTGAGTTATACTTTACTCTGCTCTGGTGACTTTAAGACATGAAAAATGTGGGGGTGTTTTTTTGAGAGCAACAGTGCCTTTCCGAGCTCTTAGATGGGCTTTTAACTCAAGAATTAGGGGAGCAGACACTCATGCTCACACAAAAGTTGGAGTCAGTAGCTTCTAGGTTCTTGGCTTTCAAATTCGAAGAATGAAATTCATAGACAGTGAGTCTTGGGAAGCATTTTGTTATGGGGAGCTTAAGGAAGGCGACAGAAGGGATCCCTGAGAGTGGGATTATTGCTGAATGTTACCACCTTGGTGTCATTAAGGCTCCACTGGAGGGAGTCATGGGGATGAGCCAATCAATCTAATTACCACTTCAGCTGTCCAGTATGTGTCAGCTTCTGCCATATGGATTCCAGTAAAAGTTCCTTTAAAAGGAAAGAGATATGGAAAACCAGACCATTCTGTCATCCCAGGTCTCTAGCCCAGGCAGAACCAAAAACATTTTGAGACTTGTAGCATCTCTGGCCAATAGCAAAAGCAAGAGTATCCATGGGGCTAAGGATATTTGTAGCTTTTAGTCAAATTAAGAACTGCACTTTCATGATTCTTTTACCCTACACTACCAGCCCAACTCTCTCCCCTTTTCTTATCACATTCCTGCCTTGACACTCACACATGGAACTTACCCTCACCCCCGTCCTCTGGGAGTCTATAAGATGGAGACACTGCCTTGGGTCATAGAACTGAAGGATCTGACCACCTGTCCCTCCTTCCATGGCCCCATTATAACTGCTCATGGCCATGGTGCTGAACTTTCCTAATACGCGGGGACTGAGGTATGTCTGCCTTCAGTACCTCCTTAATCCTAGCCATGACTCGATCACCTGATCAAGCTGCTCATTGGACCTAAGGACTCACTCTCTCTGCCCTCAAGGCTGCACATGACTGCTTGTGTAGCTGATGTTGCCAACTTCCTAACAAAGTTCATGTGGAGGGCCAACTGTGTCAGCTCCCTTTTGGAGCCTGCCTTCTTTATCAGTTATGTCAATAATCATGCCGACCTTAAGAGCTCAAACTCACCTTTGATCAGAGCTGCCTATGAGGGAGGCAAGAGGACTTAAGTGACTTTATTCTTCAGTACTCCTTGCTTTTGTAAACTGTTATACGAACATTGGATGGCCACCTTCATTCACATTAAGCTTGTTTTGGTCAATTAGTACTCTTCTATTATCCTGGGACACTTGGCATGCAGCTCCTGGTGGGGTTCTGATCTGGAGTGCAGGAAGCTCTAGGATTTGCTTCCCAGAACTGAAAGGGATTTTGAAAAAAGATACTTTCCTTTCATGGCTCTAAAAAAAGAAATCTACTTTCAAAAACATCTCAAAGTGATTGTTTTGAAGTATAAGGTACATTTAAACATATTCTTTACAGAAGCTTGAAAAATGTCAGCTGGCAATATTAGATTCTCTCACCTTATAAACATGTTAATGTAGAAGTCCTGGGCTCATGCAATAAATCAAGTGTCAAGTGTACACATGAGTGAATTACTATAGATTTTTAAGAATATAGTAGATTGTCTTAACTTAGACACTGACAGGTGCTGCCAGCCAGTGTGACAATAGACCCTTCTCAGCAGGACTGTGGGGATCAGGGAGTCCAGCCCACCGGGTGTCACTCATCTGGTCTCTGTGGTCCCCAGCAAGCCTGGGACAAAGCACTGGGCAGGATGATCCCCATCTGCTGTGCCTTCCATTATGAAAGGTGTTGATTATAGACACACACCCCCTTAAATGAAGTGGTTTTGAAAACATCAAACTTCCATTTCACACTTGGATTCTCTCCCATCTATGAAATGATTTATCAGGTAGATTTGTTTGTCTAAATACCCATCCCACTCGATTCTTCGAGGGAAGGAGTACCATTGATACTGTGGAGGGAAGCAGGATAAAATTAGATGATAATGGGTTTTCTCCGGGTCAGAAATTGTCTCCACACATGTCACAACTAATTCTAGAAGTCATCAGAACCAAGGGAAAGCCACACAGGGATGACAGAAGGAGCAGCACAGACCTACTTCATCTTATTATTCAGATTTCTGCAATGACTTCTCTCTCCAGGGTGCATAATAACTCTGTTTCCAAGACAAATCTTCGCTAACACACAGGAGGAAAGCTATCCTTATTTTTTGTGTGTCTTGAATATTATACAGAGAGAAACTGTTCTCAGTACTATGGACTTTTTCTGTACTTCTTTGCAAAATTCTCTGTTGTGTGAACGATAGGTTTTTACAGATAGATAGCCCAAGTTTCAGGGAGTTGCTTGGAGTTTTATCACCTAGTCTTCAACCTCTTCAAATCTAAGCACTGCCCAATGGAGTAAAAAAGAATCATAAATACTTTAATAAACAAATTAACAGTGAACATTGAAAATAAAAGGTCACATACATATTTCAATTTCAAGATGTGGAAGTCCAGAACAAAATAAAGAAAAGCCAACTGACATATGAACAAGAAAATATTATGCTGTGTTTGGATTAGGTGAGTGTTGTGTTCAGGGTGTGGACAGCTTGCTTTGAATGTAGAATTAGGTATGAGCTTCATTCTCAGATGTAAAGCTTGGGAACAGCTGTGAGTGATGGAGTAGTCATCCACCTGCTCCATGTCAAGGAGATGCGTATGGGAAGTGACGGAACCCAAAGGGAAGCTTGAGACACCATGGCAGCATCCAGAAACCCCCAGATGCATGAGACTGGCTGACAATATAGGTAGGCATGCAAGCCAGGAGCCAAGAAAGCCCATGATATCAGGGACCCAGAAGCACTGAGCAGGAGAGAAAGAGAAACCAGTCACGACTAAACGATGCAAGAGCCATGGAGCAGATAGTCTGCACTGTGGCTCAGCACCCACACAGCTCAGAGGCTGCTAAGTGACTCCCCGCAGAAGAGTGTTACAGGCTGAGTCAAGCCCTCCACAAACACGGAATGTGTTGAGTCTCCTACCTTCAGGCCATCAGCTTGTGACTACACAGAGATGGGCCTCTACTGAAGTAATTAAGCTAAAGCAAAGTCAGCTGGGTGACCTCCATCCTGGAGAACTGGTACCTTATAAGAAGAAGAGAGAGAGATTTAGAAACAGGCTCACAGAGGAATGATTGAGGGACAGAGAGAGAAAATGTTGTCGGCAAGCCAAGAGGAAGTGTTTAAGGAAGAGTGGGCCATGTCAATTTAACTCCAGGTTGCATGCCTCTTGGTGTGAGAAGAAATGACCCAAGGCTATGATTTCTTGTACGGTTGCAGCCAGAGCCAATGGGAACAAGAAGACTTGCAGAGTCTGAGCTTGCCTGCTATGGAGTTCTAGAGACTGCTGCCAAACCTAACCTAATCATACAGGTGCAAGGGACAAAGGCCAGGCAGCACTGGGGAGCTGGAACAGCCTTAGGAGGGTGCTCCTGTATGGTTGGCTGGAGAATGGAACACAGTGAAGAAGGCTTGGCCTGAAGATCTGTCCTCCCCCTGCCCACCACCATGAGACTCAAAGGTGACTCAAAGGCCAGGTGACATAGACTGATGTCATCAAGGAAGATGGATCACCCAGTTATCAGATGAGACATAGTTGCAGGAACCATGGTCCCAAATAGAGACAGAACAGACACTGAGAGAAACTGGAGAAACTGCATCAAGAGACTGGCCTTACTGGCCCACTGTTATCCTCTTGAGTTTAAAGTCACACTTCAGGAATGATAGTATCTGAGCCCAGAAACTCAAGGAGCAACTGCATCCTTTAGGGTATGCCAAGGAGGTAGGAACAAGGGGCAGGAACAGGATGCAGCAACAGTGTAGGTACTTCTTGTAGCTGTTACCCTTACAAAACAGAGCCAGTGGGGAACTCAGCAACAAGAGAGAATAGTGTGGATTTGCCAAAGTGAAGGCACCTCTGTTGTATGACTTCACCCCGTACAGGACATCAATGACACACCAAAGAAAGATTCCATTGAAGGCTAGCTTAGTGAACCAGTGAATGCATAAGGAGTATGGATCAAGTGTTAGCTTGCAGGAGCATAGGTAAAGACTCAAAGACAGATGTGTCACAGAGAAGCCTCGGTCAGAGAGGCCCCTGTCTCCAGCAACCCTTACTGCTTAAATAGCTCAGGGGAAGGGGATCTCATAAGCCTTGCGTTTCAGGAACTTCCTAAGCCTTGAAAGTCTAGTTTACTTTCTGGGTATTAAGAACAACCCTTCATACCAAGAAGAACTCTCAATTCTGAACATCTATGCTCCAAATGCAAGGGCACCCACATTCATAAAAGAAACTTTACTAAAGCTCAAAGCACACAGTGCACTGCATACAATAACAATGGGAGACTTCAACAGCCTACTCTCAGCAATAGACAGATCATGGTAACAGAAACTAAACAGAGACACAGTGAAACTAACAGTTATGAACCAAATGGATTTAACAGATATCTATAGAATATTTCATCCTAAAAAGAAAGAATACACCTTCTCAGCACCTCATAGTACCTCCTCCAAAATCAACCATATAATTGGTCACAAAACCATCCTCAACTGATACAATTGGATTGAAATAATCCTATGCATCCTATCCAATCACCATGGACTAAGGCTTGTCTTCAATAGCAACATAAACAACAGAAAGTCCACATACATATAGAAGCTGAACAACCCCCTGCTCAGTGATAACTTGGACAGGGAAGAAAGAAAGAAAGAAATTAAAGACTTTTTGCAATTTAATGAAAATGAAGGTACAACCTACCCAAACTTATGGGACACAATGAAAACAGTGCTAAGAGGAAAACTCATAGCTCTGAGTGCCTCCAAAAAGAAACTGGAGAGAGCATACACTAGCAGCTTGACAGCACATCTGAAAGCTCTAGAACAAAAAGAAGCAAATTCACCCAAGAGGAGTAGAAGGCAGGAAATAATCAAACTCAGGGCCGAAATCAACCAAGAAGAAACAAAAAGATCTATACAAAGAATCAGCAAAACCAGGAGCTGGTTCTTTGAGAAAAATCAATCAATCAATCATTCTTTCTTTCTTTCTTTCTTTCTTTCTATCTATCTATCTATCTTCCTTTCTTTCTTTCTTTCTTTCTTTCTTTCTTTCTTTCTTTCTTTCTCTCTCCCTTTCCTTCTTTCTTTCTTTTTTCCTCCCTTCCTTTTTCTTTCTTTTGTTCCTTCTTTCTTTTTTCTTTTGTTTTTTCTTTGTTTTTTTTATATCAAATATAGTCAAACTGAAAAAGGAAACTTCAGTTGGGAAAATGTCTCCATCAGATTATCTAGTAGGCAAAAGATCATTGAGTATTTTCTTGACTGATGATTTACTATTGCAAGTACCATCCTTGAACAGCTGGAATAAGAAATCAGTCTGCACAAGATATTAATTCTCTTCCTTCATGACCTCTTCTTCAGTGCTTGCCTCCAAGTTCATGTTTGATTTCCTGTCCTGACTACCATTCATAATGTACTGTAATGTAGAAGATGAAATAAACTCTTTCCTCTCCAAAAGAAGGAGGAGGGGGGGAGGAAAAGATGGAGGAAGAGGAGGAGGAGGGGGAGGGAGAGAAGGAGGAGCAGGAGGAGGGGGAGGAGGGGAAGGGGGAGGGGGAGGAGGGGAAGGGGGAGGGGGAGGTGGAGGAGGAGGAGGGGGAGGGGGCGGAGGTGGAGGAGGAGGAGGAGGAGGAGG